>WIGO01000212.1:0-77266 GCA_014235945.1 Colletotrichum plurivorum
AGTTTCTCTCTTCAGCTTGGAATGCTCGTAGCAGTAGGCTAGATCAATGGCATCGACCTTGTCCTAGACCCTTACAGAGGGTGCCCCAACCCCGTACCGGTGACCCCTCCGCGGAACGTTGCAACAGCTCGAGTTACAGGTCCTGGCCTCGGCCAGGCCCCCGTACGCTATATACCCCGCGGGAGTCCGGATGTAAATACACCCTACATAGCGTTAAATACAACAACAACAACAACAACAACTATCAAAACAAGTGGGGCCGACAGCTAGTCCCTTGGCTATGGCCGAAATCGTAACGAAACAAGAAAAGAGCTAAGGGTATCCACGATCTAAGTCTAACAACGACGAACACCAGCCTCTACAAGTCAAATGCGCCAAAACAGAAATCCGCACCGAAAGAAAAAAAGCAAATCAACCCCCTCACTGCCGCATCGCCTCCGCCTCCGCCTCCGCCGCCCCAGCCCGCGTCGTCCGCCAAAAAGGCGCAACCATTCCCACGCTCGGAGGGTGCCGCAGCATCGGATTCCCGTTCGCGTCGCGGTCGGGCCACGAGCTGCGAATCACGCTCGATAAGCCCGAGAAGTACATCTCGTTCAGGTAGTCGAGCTCCTTCCACGGCTCGTAGCAAACCCGCACCTCGATGAACTCCACCTCGCTCAGGCCACCCCACACCTGCGGGTACCCCGGGTGCGAGTACCTGCACTCCTCGCAGTAGTCGTCGGTCCGGCAGGGCGTGTTGCGGTAGTGGTCGAGGAGGTGGTGCGGTGTGTCCCGGAAGAGGTCGAAGTCGACCAGCCACAGGTGCCGCAGGGAGGTGAAGACGTCCGTCAGGAGGCGCACGTTCTGCTCCCACCAGAACTGGGGCGGCTGCACGTCCCGCAGCTCGCGCTGTGGGCGCTGCGGGATCCAGGGGTCTTGGGCGGCGACGGCGGCGGGGGGCCAGGGCGCGCCCGCGTCGTGGTGGATGATGTTCGCCAGCCCGTGGTCTCGCACGCGCTCCCACGCGTGACCCCGGCGCATGCGGTCGTGCGCGCGCTCCACGTTGCGGTCGCGGACGAGCCGCTCCCAGTTCTCGATGTATATCGCCACGACGGTCAGGTCCTGCAGCATGGGGTCGAAGGCGACGAAGGGGTGGTTCATGCCGAACGTGTACAGCGGGTGCGGGTCGCGGTCCGAGGGCACGTGGACGAAGACCAGGTCCTGCGGGTTGCAGCGCTGGGGCTCGCCCACGATGTTTGAGTCGCGCTGGTCCTGGCGGATCTGCGTGAGGGACCAGTCGCCCTGCTGCTGCGGGAAGGTGTTCAGGCCGCGGGCGTGCTGGGCGTTGTTGCGGCGCTCGGTGTTGATGTAGGAGGCTACCTGCTCCCGCGAGGGACGGTCCGTACTGCGGGAGAGGACGATCCAGTTTTCGAGGCCTGGTTGTAAGTTGTACAGGTGGATCAGGTCGGAGCGGTAAAGCGGGTGGAAGGTGATGTAGTTCGGCCGGTTGACGAAGCACGCGCAGTGGTAGCGCGCGATGCAGCCGGGCACGTGTATGACGGACTGGCGGAGGGCGACGAAGCGCATTACGGGCTCTTCTGTGGCGACATCGGCGTCGAAAATCATGTTGCGCAGCTCCATGGGCAGGCTGGAAAAGCTGGGGAAGTGGCCCGGCGGTGGGACGGGAAGGGAGGAGGGACCAGGCCCAGCGTGCGGGGGTTGGTTGAAGGGGGTGTTGGAGTAGAAGTTCCAATCCGGCTGTCTGTTCTGCTGGCCGGCTGGCTGGTAATGGTTCCACCATTGCTGGTTGTTGACGAAATATAGGTGTTGGTTGTTCTGGTTGGCCATGGTTCTATACGTTGCAATGGGGATAAAAAGTATAAACAGTTGCGAAGAGATAACTAAGGGCGGGGAGTTGAGTTGATTGTTCTGTTGAGTGAAGCTGAGTGGTGATGGATGTTTGATGTCTGATGCAGAAAGCCCATGGACTCCAGCGCGAGCTGGGCATACATATACACAACCAGAAGAGCTTGGTCAATCGTGCAACAATATTGTTGTTGTCCTTGTCCTCGAGCAGGGCGAAAGAGACGGTCCTTTGAAGTCGTTGTCGAGTTGGAACAATCAGGTTCTGAAAGACTTGCATCCAAAGTTGAGAGATCAATCGAGGCCAGATGAAAGAACACACAGTTCTCCCTAGTATGAATTGCTTTTATCCCGGTGGAAATAAGACCTGCCTGCAAAGGTGAGAGATTAAAGCCCAATGGCGCTCCATCGCCCGCAACCATCCAACGCCTGCCAAAAGTTTGTTTTGTCGCTACCGTTGTTGTTACATCCGGGTATCAAGAATAGATATGTCACACATTTACTGTCCCCTGCCAATGGGGTAGTTGAACATCAACAGCCCATTGAGCCCGCCGACCCACCCGTCGTCGTCGTAGTCGGTGGCGTCGCCCTTGCCCGGCCCGCAGATGACGCACGGAACGCCGCCTTTCCAGTCGCCGTGGGACGACTCGCCGACCGCCTCGCCCTCGACGCGGATCTCTGTGCCGATGGGGGCGCCGGCGCTGCGCTTGCCGTCGATGCTGACCTCGAGCTCGCCATCGCGGTTCTTGCTGCTGACTTTGAGAGTGACCTTCGTGTTGAGCGGCAGCACTAATGGGCGGAAGCTGAGACTCCGCGGGCAGATTGGTGTGATGAGGAGCGACTTGACAAGCGGGTGAATGATGGAGCCGCCGGCGCTCAGACTGTAGGCCGTGGACCCTGTCGGAGTGCTAAGGAGTATACCGTCGGCTACGGCCTCGGTAAGGAAGCGATTGTTGAGGTAGATGTCGATGTGGGCCAGGTGCGGCTTCGGTCCGCGGTGAATGAGGAGCTCATTAAGCGCGTGGATGGGCTGTGGGATGTCCCTCTTGGTAAGTATTGTGTCTTCAGGGGGCGCTGCGGGGAGGTGTGCCTGGGACTTGGTCGTCGGGAGCAGCTGGCTGTTGATGTTCTGGCCGTTCGTATCGAAAACGCCAACGCGCAGTCTGTGCCGCAGCAGGATCTTGGCGGCGCGACTCGGCCCCATGCTCTTGCCGGGGGAGTGGTGCCAACCATTCGGCCCGCTGTCCTTCGTCTCGTGCTCCTTCTCACCACTGGCGACGCGGGTATGCGGCGTCAGCAGGTCCTCGACGGCGACGCCGCTGCCGCTCATGTACGCCTCCCTCCAGGCCCTCTTGTACTCCTCAAACTTCCACTCAGCCAAGAAGCCGATGGTGCCAAAGTTGAATGCCAGGATCGGCGGCACGGACGAGAACATGCTGAAGTGGCTCGCGGCGCGCAGGATGGTTCCGTCACCGCCAAGCGTCGTGATCATGTCGATCTTGTCGGGGAAGCTCGAGGGGTCGCACGTGTAGATGGGGAAGTTGAACGACTCGTGGACCATCTGCGCGACGCGCGGCTCGAAGATGAGGTTCAGACCGGTGTAGGTGCCGTTGAGATGCTTCGCAAAGTCGATGGTCGCGCGCAGGACTTGCGGCGATCGCAGCTTCGGCATGAGGAGGATGTTGCGCGGCGGCGATGGCCAGTGCAGCGAGAGCAGGCCCGAGGTCGAGTTCGGGGGGTCGCGGTACTTGGGGACTATGCGCTTCGGGAGCATCGAGACGTCGCGGATCTCTGCGCTGCGGAGGAACGTTGTCGTCGAGAAAGCGACCGGTCGGAGGGGTCGGAGGGGTCGAAGCGGCGCCACGGCGAGCGGGCGCGCACGCATGCGGAGGGCCCAAGTCGCTGACATTGTGAAGGTTGAAAATACGTGTCGAACGCGAGGGAGAAATGCTTCACGGATCTTTCATGGTCGGTCCCTGCAGTTGAGTGCTGGTCGGGAGCCGGGTTGGGGTGTGGGCGATTGAGGAAGAGCTGTTGTGGAGGAGAGGAAGAAGCACTAAAATGAATTGGCAATGACGACATTTCCATTCGTACCCCACATTGTCTCGAGAAGTCACGTGGTGTTTGTCAACAGAACTTCCGGTGAAATTGGGAATTCGCCAGGTGGCACCAGGTGTGCACTCGGAATGCACTGAAGCGGACCCCGCCCCGCAATTTATCGGTCGACGTTGCACAGGCCCGCCGTCATCCCCGCTGTTCATCGGGCCGATATCGGATAGCGGAGAGTTTCGCTAGTGCAGCATGGTGGCCCGGGAATCCGCTAGTGGGTTGGTCGATCTCGCTCTGACCCGAGGCCCAGGGCCCCGGCCAGACCCCCCTAGCCGATCGATGCAACCGACATGAATTTAGCCCCGCTCCGGCCGTGGCGCCCGGTCCTAGTCCATGCGCCATCATGTGGACCCGATCGGGTGGGACAATGGGTCCGAACACAACTGAAATTCTCCAACGATCGCCAAAAGCCAAGACTAAAGTCTACTTCAATGCCATGCTCCATAACCCTAGTGCATACCTTAACCGAACGTCATCACACACTCCACGTCCCCGTCTAAGATGACATCTTCGCCTTGAGTTGCGACGCCGCCAACATCCCCAGCTGATCAAAACTCTGCGCGCCTGTAAGTTGCAGCACGCTCACCTCAACACCCATCGCCATCCTCCACCAGTTCCGAACCTCAATCGTCATGAGCGAGTCAACACCCAGCGCTGACGGCGACAGGCTGGTGTCGATGCCATCTCCCTCGTCGGCCTCTCGCATTAGGAACCCGAACACGCGCTGCGCAATTTCTTTCGCCAACTGCGCGGCCGTCGCGGGTGCGTCTAGTTCCTCGACGTTCCTGCGAAGACGGGCAAGGAGGTCTGCCAGGCCAGATGTACCGGTCTTCTTGTCTGCAATGGTGGTCTCAGCTGCGTCGTTGGGATAGAGCGACATCCGAGGATCCTGCTTCCAGATGACGCGGTTATTGGGGTCGTCGATGGGGATGGCGCAGTCGAGACCGACAACGATGTGCCCGTTGCTAGTACCGTCGGGCTGCGATTGAGCGATGGCAAGCTGCAGACCCCTCAACATGTCCCCTTCTGAGACCAACCTGGCACCAGCCTTCCTCATCCCATCCTCAACATCCCGGTTGCGGCTAACGTAGCCCACGTCTTCGACGCCTCCGAGATGAACCACGGAACATGCAAGCCCAAGCCCGCGTCGGTAGTGTGCGAAGCTGTCGAGGAAGGTATTGGCCGCGGCGTAGTTCGCCTGGCCAGGGTACCCATGCACGCCCGACGTACTCCCAAAGAGCACAAAGAAGTCGATGTCAGACGGCAACGCGCGATGAAGGTTCCACGTGCCGCGAATCTTGGGCGCCGTCGCCGAGGTCCACTGCTCGAGACTAAGGGTCGGAAGGGCTGCGTCGGCGAGGATCATGGCCAGGTTGATCACGCCGGCGACCTTGCGAGACGACGATATCTGGGAGATGATGGCCTGGACGGCTGCTCCGTCTGTGATGTTGCAGGGCAAGGGAGTGGCTTTACAGCCCATGCCTTGCAACTCGGCGACGAGAGCCCGGTCATGCGTGCTCGTGCCGGTGGAACGAGATAGGAAGATGATGTCTTGAGATCCGTGGGACGCCATCCACCGTGCGATGGAACCACCTAGACCTCCCATGCCACCGACGAGTATGTACGCAGCCTCGGGGGGAAAGACAGCCATCGGGGTTAGGGTAAGGGTACGGAGTGGAGTCTTTAACCCTGCTGAGTCAGCATCCTCAAGATCGACGACGACCTTGCCGATGTGGGTCCCCTTGTACAGATAGCGGAACGCATCCTCGATCTCAACACCGGAAAACGCGCGCATCGGTTGAACGGCCGCAATGATGCCGTCGCGGTAGAGCTCAACGCATTGCTCGAGAAGACGCCCCACGATCTCAGGCGCTTGGGCCGCGAGGTTCGCCATCTCAACGCCGACGAACGACCTGTTCTCATCGAACGCTGCCATCAAAAGCTTGCCGCCGGCCAGGGTGTCACGCTTCCCGAGCTCGACGAATGTTCCGCACGGCGCGACGCATTCCCACGAGGCGTGGAGCAGTTCACCCGAGAGTGAGTTCAGAACTACGTCAACGCCTCGGCCACCCGTGGCCTTCTTGATCCCATCGACGAAGCTGGTGTCCCGGGACGAGAAGATTTGTTCCCGGGAAACGTTCCACTCGCGAGACACGTAGTCAGCCTTCTCGTCACTCCCAACGGTGGCGTAAATCTTGGCCCCGATCCATCGAGCAACTTGCATCGCCGCGATGCCCACGCCGCCAGCGGCACTGTGAATTAACACAGACTGGCCCTTCCGGAGCCCGGCCTTATCGACCAGCGCACGCAGGACTGTGATGAACACACACGGCATGCCAGCTGCGTCAGCGAAGCTCAACGAACCAGGGATGCCCGCGCACAATGCAGCGGGAGCCTGGATGTCCGTCGAGAAGCATGCTGCCTGCGGCGCGAAGACCATAACGCGGTCGCCGACGTTGAGGTTGGTGACGGACGACCCGGTGGCAGTGATGACGCCGCTTGCCTCGCAGCCTAGGCCTGAGGAAGAGGAAGGAGAAATGAGGCCCATTGCCGCGACGACGTCCTTGAAGTTGAGGCCTGCGGCGTGGACTTTCACCTGGACGGAATCGGGGGCCAGTTCCGTGGGGAGGGCTCGGGAGCTCCAGTGGAGGGTGTTTAGAGCTCCGGGTCTGGAGATCTGCAGCGTCTTGGTCAACGAAGGTGGACTCATGGCCTGGAGGGAGTGCGAGATTGGCGTCCAGCGGCAGCGGGGGACGAAGATTTCGCCGTCGGAGTATGCGTATTCCATGTCTTGGTCCAGACTTCCCGTGAACGCCTCAAGGAAGGCACCCACTGCGTTCAGAGCTGACTTGTCTAGACTATCCAGCTCCAAGGTAGCAAACGCCACGCCGAGTTCGACGCGGGCTGTCCTTGCCACGCCCAAGACCGGGGCGAAGGTCGGATCTGTTGTACGCAACTGGCAAGGCTTGGTCAGCCAGAGCAACCCAGCGTTGGAGGCCTGAAGATTCTGCAGAAGTGCCTTGAAGGTCTCGAGCTTGCCATCCGTCATGTCGTGGAAGTACCCATCGCCCCGGCCCAGATCTACTACAGAGATGACCGTGTCGCTCGTAAGAACGCCCACCTCATCCAGAGACGCGCAGGTGACGGCATGCCCTTGCTCGCGGAGGACTTGCTCAAGCTCAGCGACGACTGGCTGCGTCTCGCCGCCCTCCTGAAGCAACGTGATGCGCCTCGCAGTCGTCGGAACAGAGCCCGCAGGTCTGGCCACGATGGTAGCATTGAGCTTGTCCTCAGGCGCGCCATCGTAGAACACGTCCGGAGCCGAGAATCCCGCTGCATGCAAGCGCTCCGCCCACTGGGCCGGGGAGATGTACGGCTCATCAGGGCGATGGTCGGCGTCGCCGAGCCACCAGCCCGAGAGGTATCCCATGATGAAGTTGATCCACTTCGTGTCTGGCACGTGACGGTCAGTGTTGGTACAGCTCAGTCTATCAGGGTAAGGGTTAGGGTCGAAGTGGAGATCACGCACCTGAGCACAACTCGTGCATCAGCAATCGCCCATCTGGCTTCAGCAACGTCCTGACGTTCCGCAAGGTCTGTGTCAACTCTGGTGTGGCGTGCAGAACCTGAGAAATGGGTCAGCTCTGTCTTATCGAAGCCTCTGTTCTTCAAAGGAGATAAAACTCACATTGCTCGCGACGATGAGATCGTACTGCTCCCCGTCAAAGTCCTGCCCAGCTGGGTCACGGCTGATGTCGAGCACGCGGTAGTCCAGAAATCCACCTGGCACATTCTCGAACCGTTTCTTGGCCGCGGGAAAGAACCCAGCAGACACGTCGGTGAAGACATACTTCCCCACGACCTGGCCGTCGGCGAAAGAGGCGACGACCTCCTTTAAGATGCGAGCCGTCAGTCCACCCGTGCCAGCTCCAATCTCCAAGATGCGAAGGTGTCTGCCGTGCTTGTGAGAGACTAGCTGGAGTAGTCTGCCGTACGAGAAGAGCGTGTTCATCCAGTCGTACAGCTCGTGTAGCGCGTTGCCCTCGAGGAAGACCTCCAGCGGTTGCTCCTCCAAGGAGAAGAGCCCTCTGGCGTGGGTGTAACACCGCTTGATCAGCGTTGCGACCGAGGCCGCGGGCGTGATCTCCAGAAGAGCGGCAATACGGTCGATTTCACGACGGCGGTCGTCGGTCGACGAGGGTAGATGATTCTTGGCCTGGATGACGTGTCGTTGCAGCCACTCGTAGTGTTTCAGGAGATGTGATTGCGTGTGCATGGCACTGGAGTCGCATCCAGCGAGGTCATCGAGAGTGACGGAGGCACAGAGAAGGAAGAGCTCTTCGAGAAGACTATGGATCTCGGGAAACCTCTCATCGGCCTGAGACGATACAAGCTGCATGGGATCAACCAAGTCAACGTCCGGCTTCCAATCAAAGCTGGCCGCTTTGGAAGCGTCCTCACCGCCGTTCTCAGCGGTGTCGAGGTCGATGGGGGAGAAGCGCATGCCCTTCATGATGAGGACTGGAGCGTCCTCGACGTCATCAGCTGCGCAACCGATACAGTCGCCGCTGAAGGTGCCGCCCTCTCCGGTTGCCAACGTCCGCAACCGAAGACTTCTCGACGCAGCCGAGCCGCTGATGAAGATCTCGTCGATGTGTGTCGGCAGGCAAAGCTTGGTCAGCAGCCGAGGCTGACCGGTGTGTCTCGCAACGATCAAGGATTGAAGGACTTGGTCGATGGTTCTGGGGTGGAGAGCGTATGTCTCGAGCATCTTCCTCGACTCATCAACGTCTCGCTCGTCTGAGACTTTGACGGAGGCGGCTGGCGAGGTGACGCTAGACTGAATGGTCTGCATTCCCCTGAACAGCGGTCCGTAGTTGTATCCGACCCTCGACATGGCCTTGTACCATCTCGCAGCTTCTACCGGCCGCAGGAACATGTCTTCTTTGAGCTTGGAGATATCGCGTCCGTGGGAGGCGTGACCAGATTTGACGCGGCACATGCAGTGCGTCGTCCACGAGCCGGAAGAACTGCAGCTCTGGATGTTGAGATCGTACCACTCCGACTCGTCCGACTGCGTAAGGCGCTCTCTTCGTGCAGAAGTCACCATCTCCACGTTGCGGCTGGGAGAGAGAACCAAGACGTTTGACACGCGCATATCGCGAATTGTGAAGTCCTGCTGCCCGAAGAGCTGTCTCGCCGCCTCGCCGGCCATGGCAATGTACCCAGCAGCTGGGAAGACGACGTCGGAACCAACGCAGTGGTCAGAAAGCCAAGGAACCTTCTCCAGAAATAGCAAGCACCGCCAGGCAGGAGCAGCATCGCCACTCTCAATAACCCGGGACCCGAGAAGCTCGTGTGGGGGGTGCTCTGGGAACTGCCACGCCTTGATGACCCGGGACTCCGGCCAGTACGTCTTGCTAAGATTCCACGGATACGGTGGCAAGTCCGTTAGCGACTTCACGCCGTCGAGAACAGGGAACGAAACCGGCACGCCGCGGCAGTGCATCTCGCCAACAGCGGCGAGGAACGAGGCAAGTCCGTGGGCGCCTCTCGTCTGCGCGGCGACATAGCCTGGCGAGATGCCGTTCTCGGCGTAGATCTGCTTGAGAGGACCGGCGAGCGCTGAGTGCGGACCGACTTCGAGGTGCAGACCCGTGGAGGACGTCTGCAGAAGACGAGTTACGGCGGAGCGGAAGAGGACGGGGGACTCCAGGTTGCGCTGCCAGTATTCGGGGTCGAAGTCTGCTGCCCTCTCAAGCTTTTGCGCGGAGACGCTTGAGAAGAATGGGATCTTGGGTGCATTGGGACTGAGGTGTGGTTTGAGGAGGGCTTGGTACTCTGCGCCGACGTCGCGCATGTGATCTGAGAAAGACGCTGAGTTAGCTAACATGGACGAACAAAGCAGAGCAGAAGTCAGCTTACGGGAGTGATACGCCTTGTCGACCTTGAGAAGACGAACAAACGCGTCCGGATTCGCATCCTTGATACCCTTACAGACACGCTCCAAGGGATCGGCGTCTCCAGAGAGAGTAACGCTCGAGTTGCTGTTCTCACAAGCAACATTGACACCAGAGACTAGAAACGGCGTGACCTGGTCCTTTCCAAGGCCGACCGCCGCCATGGCACCTTGCCTCTTCATCTTCTTGGCCGTGTACCCGCGGTAGTAAGCGATGATAATGGCCTCCTTGAGCGTTAAAACGCCGGCAGCATAAGCCGCTGCAATCTCACCACTGGAGTGGCCCACGACCGCCTTTGGCTTTACGCCGTATCTGGCGAGGTGTCTGACCAGGGCGATCTGGAGAGCTGTGCAGATGGGCTGGGCGTACTCGGCTTCGCCGAGGCGGGAGGTTACCTCGGGACGCATGAGCTCGACTGTGAGATGTTAGAAAACCCCAAGAGAAGGGAACGCGGAGAATGACCACTCACCCCGGATGTCCCACGAAGGTCGGTGCTCCTTCGGCAAGCTCTTGAGCACGGCATCCATCTCCCGAATGTCCTGCAGAAACTGGCGGCTGCTCTTCAGTAAATGCGATCCCATCCTTGCCCACTGCGCGCCCTGGCCCGTAAACACGAAAGCGACGCCGGCACTCTTCGAGCTGGGCTTGAAGGTTGCCGCAGGAGAAGCGCCGAAGACGAGGCTCTCACACTCATCCGTCACAACAGCGAAAGTCCGGTAGCCCAGGTGCGGCCGGCGATGCATCAACGTGTGTGCGAGTGCTTCAAGTCGTGACGGTTGGGCGTGCAAAAACTTCTTGTAGTTCTCAACCATGGCCTTGAGGGAGTGCTCGTGCCCGGCGGAGAAGAGAAGGAGTGTCGCCGGCTCGCGCCGGAGAGGTGGAGACGGAGGCGGGGTATCCACATTGCCGGGACCCCGGACGGTCGTCGGGTTTGTGAGGGAGGCTGCTGATTCTACGATTATCTGCATCCCGTTAGTTATGTCGGTCGCTACACAGGTAGGCAGTGGGGAACTTACGTGTACGTTTGTTCCGCCGATTCCGAAGCTGTTGATTCCAATGCGCTCGGCGCGGTCTTCCGGCCATGGCAGCGGTTCTGTTGGCACCCTCAGGCCAGCTGATGTGAATGGTACTGGAGTCCAAGAGTGAGAAATTACCACGGCGAGACGTCTTGACAAGTTTGCTTGACTTACTACTAACGCTAGGATTCTCAAATTTGATGTTGGGTATAATGGTCTTCGTTTCCAGAGACAAAACAGCCTTGACGATACTCGTGATTGCCGATGCCGCCTCCGAGTGGCCGAGATTTGGTTTTACCTGGGCGTAAATCAGAATGGAAGACTCGAAAGGTGGCATGTTTTGACTTACCGAGCCGATCAACATTCCCTTCTCCCCAAAGACGTCGCCAACGGTACATGCCTCGATCGTGTCCCCGACAGCGGTGCCAGTACCGTGGCACTCAATCATGGCGGTCCGCCACATATCTCCTTCGGCAATTCCAGAAGCTCGGTAGGCGTCGCGGATCAGCTCACGCTGTGCTTGCGCACTCGGTGTTGTCAGACCGAGCGTCTTACCGTCTGCGTTTGTTGCCGAGCCGCGGATCACGGCGCGAATGGGGTTACCGTCTGCCAATGCACGATCAAGCCTCTTGACAAAGAGACAGTTAACCGCCTCGGCGCGTACGTAGCCGTTCGCACTGGAGTCGAAGGTTTTGCATGACGCGTCTGGTGACAGCACGCTCTGCTCGGCCATGAGGCGAGTAAAACCTGGAGAGAGCATGAGATTTGAGCCCGCTACGACGGCGGAGTCGCATTCTCCCGCGCGGATGGCCTGACAGGCTAAGTGTACCGCGAGCCCACCGGCGGAACATGCTGTGCGAACGGTCATGCTGTACGGAGCGTCAGTGAAATCTGTACTGCGGAACTCTTCACGAGAGGTTTGAACTCACCTCGGTCCTCTGAGGTCGAATGCGTGAGAAACGCGATTTGCCTGAACAAAGTCCATATACCCCGTCAACCGGTACGCCCCGTCATCCTGAGAGTCAACGGCATGCATCTCGCGCCAGTCATCTCCAAAGCTTCCGACGTAGCACCCGATCCTGCGCCCTTGCCAGTCCGTCTCGGCCGCGCTCTCCAGCGCCTCCCAGACTACTTGAAGTAGTAATCGCTGCTGTGGATCAAGCTTCGACAACTCCTTGGGGCTCATCGAGAACAGCGACGGGTCGAATTTTGTCACATCGTCGTGCGAGAGCCAGTATCCCTCTTCCGTTGGGAGTGCACTAGCTTTGCCGGTGGCTGTGAAATGGTGCTTCTGGGAATCGTAACGCGGCTGGTCTGGTTTCGAGCGCGCATCCTGGCGGGAGATGAGAAAGTTGTAGAGCGAGGTTGGGGTGTTGATGCCTCCTGGCAGACGCAAACCGATGCCGCAGATTGCGATCGGTTGCGGTGTTGATGCGTCACTGCTGGTCGTCTGCATGATGTCTGCTGCCGGGGTCGTAGTCCCCACCGCCATGGTGATGGTTCGGTCCAAGGCTTAAGGCGCGGTTTACTTCGTGGAGGCAGAAAAAATGATGCTGACGTCTGATCGGACCAACTCAAATCTGTTCTGGAATACTTCTAGGGCGTGTTTCCCCGCGGTTGTGTGCAAAGCCAAAATGTCGATAGTTGGGTGCTGGTGGTTTGCAACTTGCGAGTCTCGTACTCGCATCGCCCATCAGAATGGGCCGCCGTGCGAGATAGATTCACACCTGTTTCCCTAAGCGGAAAGTTTTCATTGCCGAAAACGTCTTCGGACCGTGGTGTTGAGCCACTCAGAAGCGAGGGTCACTCGGACCGGCGATGAGTCGCGCACCCCTGTCCCTGTATCGGCGCCCCAGTTCTCAGCACCGACATGGATATCGACAGGATCCGTCGCCGCCAGTCTCGCAGAGATTCTACGGGTTCGTAGCCTCTCGTTGCTGTCAGCGATCAGCTTCGAACTCTGTCCGAATTGCAGGCGCGAGGTTGAACTTTCAATCGAGTTCAGCTCATCGACACCATCTTCCACCACTCGGGACGACGAACTGTCCCGACTCCCGAAAGCAACACGACTGCCTAACCGGAAAATTAGGGATCAAAGACACACAAAATGAACAGACTCAAATCAGCCCTGTGGCCGCCCACGCATGCCTACAAGGAGGTCCGGACCAGCCAGTCCGACGACGATGAGCGACAATCAGAGCCCTCGGAGGCCAGCGAGGAGAATCTGCGCGAGCAGATCGCGACCCTCAAGAGCAACCTGTGGTGCCTGCGGGTGAGCCTGCTCATCACCGTCGTCGCGTTGCTACTCGTGACGGTGTTTGCCGTGTTTGACCACGTATCGTCGCACGGCGGGGGCAGCGCCCAGGACTGGAGCGGGCATATCGGAAGCGACCATAACGGCTTTGTTCCGCCAGGTGAGTCTTTCTTGGTGCTTTGGATGTGAACGAGGGAGTTTCTGACAATACTGTAGAGATTGGCGAGCCACCGAGGTGGACGCTGTTCGACAGCAAGTCACCGTATTACATCGCCGAGGACACCTTTTTCGACCTTAACAAGACACGGTCGACGGTGCAAAAATTGAAGAGCCTCCACAACTGTACGTGCAAGACTCCGATCCCCTTTGAACAGTTTTGGTGCTGACTATACTCAATAGCTTCAAACGTCCTGGTGAACGGCAATTACGCCGACTGGAAGCGACCCGACGGTAACCTCACGAAACTCCCGCCCTACTTCTCCACCGTCTCCTACCGACAGACGTACATCATCCGGTCTTTCCACCAGATGCACTGCTGGGTATGACTGAAGCTCTAGAGTGCAGTAGACAGCAAGACTGACCACGACTCCAGATTTCCATCGCGGAGGAGTACGGACACCGCGTACACAACGTTTCATCGCAATGGGCCCCCCAGCATGTTGCACACTGTCTCAACGCCATTCGAGAGGCTATCATGTGTCTGGCGGTACGTATTCCAGAGAACGCAGTTCATCCTGAAAACTTAGCGGCTGATCTGAAGCCAGGACGCAACGCCAATGTCGTACGTGAACGGCTTCGGCGTCGGACATGTCACGGACGATCAGCAGTTCATGTGCAGGGACTGGTCAGCGCTGAGGAAATGGGCTAACGACCCAGTCCGGGGCATCCGTTACAAGAATCTCGCGCCCGAGGGGGCCAAGTACGACAACTACACCGAGATCATTCCCTTTCCGAAGTTGACAGAGTTGGAGGAGGTTGGACTTGCTTAAGAGGCTATACAGGGGGCCATGTGAAATTGAACCATTTGAAGCGAGAGAAACAGTTTCATGTCTGGGAAATAGTTGTAATATATCATTAGAGTCTCTTATTTCAACCTGTGTAGCAACATCGCATCTCAGCTTGAATAGTGAATGATAATGCCAGTCAGCATGTATTGGAGGGTCATTTGACTGCGAATCGGAAGTGCTTCACTTGAATATCAACTGGCACGACCTCCTGGTGGCTTATAATTGTTGGTTAATGATCTACGAATTTGATTCATTGACAAAGCTCAGTATCCCAACGCTACATGTACCATATCCAAGCCAACAGAAACTAGCACGCATCCAAGAACACGGTCGGCAACTCGGTGAACACCATCCTTTGAGCGTATCAACTATCCAACCAAGCAGTCAACCTCGTGAGGCTCGTTGTAAACCCGCGTGATGTTAGGCATGTCAATCTCCCACGACTGCGGGACGCCGTTGTACAGGATGCAATGATCGACGTGCTTCGGGTCGCGGCACAGCGAGTCGAGAACTCTAGGCTTGAAGTGCGAAGCATACGTGATGCGGTCCCAGACATAGCTGCAGTGCATGTGGTGGACGGTGCCGTCGGTGAAGATCTCTCCATGCTCACCCGCGGCCGCAACGTCGAAGGGAACCTGGTTGATACGCTCGCGCTCGTACCAGAAGGTCGTGTTGCGCCACCGCATGTAGCCCAGGTACCGCTCGTGCATCTCCTCGTTGAAGCACTTCGGGTGCATCCAGGTGGACAGCACAAAGTCGTACACGCAGCCGCGCGCCTTGGCCTCGCGCCAGTCTGGAGGGCACTTCCCGAGTGAGACGGGCTCGGGAGGGCGAGAGGGCGTCATGTCGTGGGTCGCGCGGCCGAGGAAGAAGACGCCGACGGCCGCGGGGATGAGAGCCATCTTGCTGACGGTGGACCAAAGGCAGCTCCGGCGAGTCTTGCGCTTCGTGACGACCGTGGTGGTGTAGTCGACCGAGTCGGTCTCGTCGTGGTAGCTGGCGCGCTCCGAGGCCACGTCGCCGACTTCTTCCTCCTCGCTGAGGAGGTTTCGTTTCTCCATGTTGGCGCTCATTGGGGATAAGCTGCAAACAAGAAGAGTTGATCAGTCTGAACTCCTGATCATCTCATAGAACGGGTTGTCTGTGATGGCAAACTTACAGGGCCCTCCACTTCACGATAGTTCAACTAGGTGAAAACCACTTCGACTTCACAGCAACCAAACAGGGATTTCCAGCGTACCCTCATCTGGTGTGGGCAGCCGTGAGTCGGAATCCTCCAACGACTGGAGCCCGATTAGAGTTTCTTGCGACGCTTCGGACCGTGGAGGACACCCCTGTCCATGGTTACGGAAATGTACGAGAACGGGTCTCTGGCACGTGGAGATTATGGGGAACAGCACTTTGACACAAGCCTACCATACATTCTAGGCAATGGACCTTGTGTGTTCTGGACAAGCTTGAATGGTAGCTCCCACTCGCTCCGCAGTAGAAGCTCGACAACAGAGGGGGAAGACAAACCGCAACCTCCAGTCTCCATCTTCCAGTTAAGATCCAGTAATTCACTGTAATTCGCACTACGGAATCATTTTTCTCCTCATCAATTCGTCGAACTTCACCGTCTCAGACACCCCGGACCTCAAAATGCCCTCCGCGAACCCGGTCCTGATTCAGGACATGCCGCGGTCTCGCAACGAGCCGCCCCCGCTGTTTCTCATCCACGATGCGAGCGGCTTACTGACGAGCTACTTCAAGGTCGGCACGCTCGGCCGCCGCGTTTACGGGATATGGGATCCCAAATTCGACGCGGACGGCATCGGCGGCTGGCAGAGCGTGCGCGACATCGCTGAGGCGTACATCCGCCTTATCAAGCGGGTGATGCTGAGGGGCGAGATCGTGCTGGGTGGTGAGTGTCTTCCGCCCTGCTCTTATGTTGACGATGCTGATTCAAGGCACAGGCTGGTCCTTCGGAGGCGTCCTCGCTGTCCAGATGGCACATATGTTGGCCACCTCTGGCAGGGGCTTGCGCGTGTCGCGGATCATTCTCATCGACTCGGTCTACCCGCGATGCACCCGTCCCGAAGCGCAGAAGGAGCCGGCCAAGCTGCATCACGCTCCAGCGCTGCCCGGCGTCAACCAGGAGACCAAGGATAAGCTGATGACGGCGCTCATGCGCGCCACGTGTCTCTCGGATCAGTGGGAGCCGCCGTCGTGGTCGATGCCGAGGACGGGCGTCCTGGGAACCGCCAAGTCGTACGGCGTTGACCCGACGCCGCCACATGCGGTGCTCATCAGAGCCAAGGATTTGGTGCCGATGCCGGAGCCGGATGAAAAGTGCCCTCTCGATCGGACGAGATTTCTCCCACAGTTGGGATGGGAGGATATGCAGGAGGGCTTTGTCGAGCAGGTCATCGAGACGGCTGGGAACCACTACAGCATCTTTGACCAGGAATATGTGAGTTGAAAATCGCATTTGTTCGCGAGAGTTTGAACTAACCGGCATTGAAACAGCTTGATATCATTACAACGCACATTAGGAAAAGTCTGGACCTCAACCTGGACTAGATGGTTGGGTTCTGTATTCGTGGCTCAATTTATCGTTACAACTCATAACTAATGGAAATCACGACCAGAAAATTGTATTCCCGGTCAGCAAAATTGTCATCTTTGGGGTTCACACAACAACTATTAGTTTTTTGCAGTGCGCTCATGTGATGCCCGGATGAATCGACACCAATTCATTGCAGCCGTTTGATGATTAGGCTGGTGCTCAATTCCCATAATGCTTCTGAATCTCACCAGTCTATACGTGGAGTTGAATCAAACGCTCGCTAATGGTTTTGCCAGCTAGACTAACCCTATCTCTCAGAGAGAATACGATCAATCCACGATCTCCTCATACCGGTCTTTCTCATCTTCCGGCGCAACGTTCACCCAGTGCACCGCCCGAACACGATCGTGAGCCCATTCCCTAAGCGCAAAGAAGTCGCGGCAGTGAGACTGCTGGTCGTCCGTCGTGTGCCCGACTCCCATCCCATGTACGTAGGATATCGGCGTCGCGTCAGCCAAACACGTAATCGCCGACCGCACCGTGTTGAGGCAGTGGATGACGTGGCCCGGCTCCCACTTGGACGTCTTGTTGACGACTCTGTACCCTACATCCTCGAAGATGACAGACTTTTCAATCCGTTAGAACCAGCTTCAAAACGTGAAGGGAGATTCGTGTTTGGATACTTACTACGCAGTGCATCTGGTGGAAGGCTCTAATGCTGTACAGCTCCGAGCCTTTCCGCGTCACGTAAGCTGGCAGGGGCTGCTGCTCATCGTTGAAGTCCATGTAAGTTGTGTACTTGCCGTTGATTCGCACATTGGAAGCTGCCAGACTCGTAAGTAACTTAGTTTAAGTCGGTGGACAGTCCACCTCACCATTGTGCATTCTCTTGAACTCTCTCGCCGCAGCTTGCACCTTCTCGAGGTTGTCGAACACGTCGGGCTTGAAAAAGTGCGGGTCGGTTTCCGCGTCGTACTTTGCCCACTTCACCGGCTGCCCGATTTCTGTCCCATATCTCGTTAGAAACAACTTGATCTCAACGAAGCCTGCATTTGCGTGATACCTGGAGGCACAAATCCGCTTGGATCCACGCCTAGTGGCACGCCCGTGTTCTTGGGCCACAGCAACTGAAACTGGAGAAACACAACATAGCCGGTGAGCATCGCGATAATGACGCCCTCGATGAAGGCGACTTTGCGGATTCGGCGAAGCTGTTGGTCCCAGAGCACCCGGTCGCGGTTCCACTCGTCCGGGAAGGTCGGCGAGCTGCCGTGGCCGTTGAGCTCTACGCTGCCGAGGCTCTCCAGGTCGTCGTCGCCAGCGTCGCCCCCCTCGAGAACGGTATATTTGGCCATCTGGTCCCTCTCCTTTGCGAAACTGACCGTCTTACCCATCGTGGCTGTCAATACTGAACAATGACGTACGGAATTCGTGACGGCTCGAGCGACGGTCGGCTTTTCCCCGCGATCGCTAGTTCATCCAGGGGGTCGACTGGGACAGACGCATGGGCTGACGTCTGACAGCAAGTTGCTGACCAGACACTAACAAGCTTTATGGCGGACCGAGAGACGAGACTTTGCAAGGTTTATGCGTTCTGTTTCAACGGCGTTCATTCGCCCACCGCGGACCGAAGGTGTCGAATTGGGGCAACCCCGCCATCGGCTCCGAGTCAGTCGGGAGTCCACTTGCCCCATCCGGGACCTTTGACAATGCCTCGCTTTCCCCTCGTCTCGTAGCTGTCGGATGTTTTGTGGGATCGAATTCCAGTGTCTCCGACGGCAGCTCGCATAGGTGTGGCGCCCCATCCCTTCACTTTGATCATTTTCTTCCAGTTCTAGAAGCTCGAGATCGAGTAGAGCCTTCGATTGCAGATTAGCCTCCGTGAAAGTTTCGATCTAATGGAGGCAAAGAAAGATGAGGTGACGTGGTTCTCGCTGCCACGGAAAGATCAGCTTGCCATCCTGTGTTTCCTGCGGTTTGCTGAGCCTCTAGTCAGCATCTCGCTGCTCGTAAGTACCGCCGACAGCATCGAGAGGAGATTACTTGCTGAAGTCTTCGTGGTAGACATATCTATACTATCAGCTGCAGTCCCTCGACCCAACTCTCGACTCCGGTGCGATCGTTCGGCAGGTGGCTTATATGCAAACGAGCTTCCTGCTGTCACAATGCTTCTCCTCAATATTCCTCGGCAAGGTGGCAGACTCCCCGCGGGGAGGTAGGAAGCCGGTCCTCCTCTTGGGACTCGCAGGTTCATGTAAGTCATCGCTGTTCGAGACGGGAATTGAAAATGCGTGCTGAGAAGAAACCTTGCAGTTGTCGGATGCGTCCTCTTCGGCTTCATCACCAACTTCAAGCAGGCGCTGGCTCTCCGCATTCTGGAGGGTCTCGTCAACGGCAACGTTGCGACGATCCGGACTATGGTCTCCGAAGTCGTCGTTGAGAAGCGGTAAGGTTGCTCGAATCCCATCCGGCAAGATCTTGGCTGACGCAGTGAACAGGTTCCAACCGCACGCCTTCCTGCTGCTCCCCATATCCTTCAACGTCGCCGCCATGACCAGCCCGCTCATGGCTGGCCAGCTTGCCGACCTACCCGGCAAGTACCCGGAGCGCTTCGGAAACAACGCGTTCCTCAAGGCATGGCCGTATGCTCCACCGGCCCTCATGAGCGGCTTCTTTCTCTTGGTAGCATTCCTTGGCGTCTTCTTCTTCCTTGAAGAGGTGAGTGGTCGATCCTGAGTCCGTGCTGCTGGCAAGAACAAGTTTTCTGATGTGCTATTTGCACCGGCAGACTCTCGAGCCTATCAAGAATCGCTACGACCCTGGTATTGCCTTCACGCGCAAGGTTCGATCGATATTCTTCGGAAGAGCTATGCCGAGCGCAAGCAGCGTCGCTCAAGAGGAAGCATCGCACGAAGAAATGTCCCGCATGATCGCTGATGACCCGGAGATGGCGGAGGACCGGGACTCGGAAGAGCAGCCTGTGCCCCTCAAGCCCGCCAAGCCGCCGGTGATACTACCGCTGAAACGCATGTTCACCCGCAACATGTGCTTCACCCTGCTGGCTTACGGCATCCAGGAGTATCACATCACAACGTACAATACCCTGTGGACGAGCTTCCTGAGCGACCCCGTCGACACCAAAAACCAGGCCCGCCTTCCGTTCCGCTTCTCGGGCGGTGCCGGCATGAGGCCGGACCGCATCATGTGGTCCCTGATCATCGTTGGCGTGCTCGGGCTTCCCACGCAGCTGTTCATATACCCGCGGATAAACAAACGTCTCGGGACGCTCAAGATGTGGCGCACGTTCATGCTGGGCATGCCCGCGCTGTATTTCATCATCCCCTACATCGCGGCTGCCCCGTCCACCGCGCCTCCACCCGCTGGCAAGGAGGGCTTCTGGGTCTGGTTTGTGATCGTCGTGGCACAGGTCTCCATGGTTTCTACATCCACGTTTGTTGTCCCCGCTCAGCTGGTGCTGACGAATCTGTACGTACCTCTCAAAACCATCCCAACAAGGACACGACAGATGCTGACCATCTCCAGATCATCCCCGCATCCATCCGCACTGGCTAGAACCCACAGCTTTGCTTTCATGCTCACTGGGTTAGTACGGTCGGCGACCTCGTCGGCTGCTGGTGTCATCTACAGCTACGGGTCGTCCCACAATATGACCGGCTTGGTCTGGTGGATTGCCAGTGCCGTGGCCGCGATTGGTTGCATCAACAGTCGTATTGTGAAGGAGGGCAACGGCCACGAAATCTGGCTGACAGGAGACTCTGACTAGAAGACATTCTATCATATCATTAGACATAGAACACATGTACTGGTACGGACTGCGGTATGTAGCAACCAAGCCTACATGCATATGTGCTTGGAACTAGGGGCAGGGTCGGGTTAGGTTGACATCATTCAATCATAGACTTTTACTCTAGATTAGCTATATAGAACTCGTTCAAGGTAGCTCTCAAGAAGACGTTATCGCTTTTGGTCTTGGAGAAGCTCAACTCCTTCTGTTGTTGATCAATGAATGTACGCACATGTCAAACCAGAGACTGGGCGGATGATACCGCTTCTAGCCCAGGCAGGGTCAATCCGTCGCAACCACAGCGCGACTGGATACCGAAGATCAGTGGCAGCTTTTATCACGAAAAGATGAAATCTCATTGGTACGGCCGAGCCAGAAGCGACTGTAGGTACACGTAGAAGAGACCAATACAGGAGGCATTGTCGTGGCAACAATCTGAGCCTCGTTCAATCGCACGAACCACAAGCCCAATAATTCCAGTCCCTTTTACTCTTCAGTGACAAAACCCCGCTTCTCAGTAACGAAACCTCTCTTCTCCGGCTCAGTCACAAAACCACGTTTCTCTTCAGTCACGAAACCCCGCTTGTGCGGTTCGGTGACGAACTCCCGCTTCTCTTCGGTGACGAATCCTCGCTTCTCTGGCTCGGTCACGAAACCCCTCTTGGCCTCGTTGACGAATGATCTCTTCTCGGGCTTCGTCACAAAGGCCCTCTTCTCCGGCTCCGTCACGAAGCCCCGCTTCTCCTCGGTGACAAACGCCCGTTTCTCGGGCTCAGTGACGACACCACGCTTATCTTCCGTGACGAACGCCCGCTTCTCCGGTTCGGTGATAAAGGACCTCTTGTCTTCAGTAACGAAGCCCCTATTTTCAGGCTCCGTCACAAAACTGCGTTTCTCCTCGGTGTCGAACCCTCTCTTCTCCGGCTCCATTACGAATGCCCGCTTGTCCATTTCAGCGACGAAGCCTCGTCTGTCGGTGACGAACCCACGCTTGTGGGGCTCAGTCACGAATGAACGCTTGTCCTCGGTCACAAAGGATCTCTTCTCGGGCTCAGTAACGAAACCCCGTTTGTCCTCGGTAACAAAAGCCCGCTTCTCTGGCTCAGTGATAAACTCGCGCTTGTCCTCGGTAACGAAGGAACGAGCATCTAGCAGTGTCAGAACAGAACCCCAAAGACAGGGCTTCTGGTTTCGAAAGGCAGGAAACTCACCGAGATCGTCCGTAAAGAATCCACGCTTCTCCTCTCGCTGAAGGGCTGGGGCGGCGACGGCTAGGCCGATCGCGGTCGCAACGAGGGCAATGGATTGGAAGCGCATGTTGCAGACGATGGAAGCAGCTCAATATGTTCAAAAGTAGTTAGATGTGTGATGGCTTCTTGAATAGAAAGCGCCCCTTGGCGATTGTGTTAAAGGTTCTGCTATATATACTTCTTCCTTCATGCTAAGGTAACTACACTCATCATACGTGCTGCCATGAACGTCACATGCAGTCAAGCACTTGTGAAAACAAACAATAGCCCCATCCACCAGCGGAAAAGATCTAGCTGATTGATCATTGACTAAGTTGCGGGACGCGCCGTGAGACGCACCAGGTCAAAGTCTCGGCCGGAACCATCCTGTAAGAAAAGGCACTGCCGCAGACACATCCGACGAGCTCGCGAATGCTGTGTCACCTGATGGAAACGAACGCATGACGATCGGCAATGTTATTTGTTTTAGCGCATTCCAACATCCGGTTTGCTCTTGAGGCGACAGAACTCAAAGCTCGGAAAGTGGGTTGGTTCGTACATTGGCCCTGGCGGCTCCACGGCAGTTCCCTTTGTTTGCCGTCGCATCCGTAGCAACCAATCATGTTGGCTGAGCGGAAGTTATCGATCTCTAGAAATGCTTTCCAATTTCTATCGGGGAAGTTTGCTTACCTTGAACCTATTTCAGTCACTGCAGAGAGAGCTTCCAGACCAGTCCTTGCTGAACCATCTCCTCAAAACACAGAGCCATGACGCATGCAGTCTGAATTTAGGACCAACAATAATTCCAGTCTACCTAACTACAGTCTGCAGGCTGATCTCATAGCCGAGAGAACTGCCGAGTTTCATGATTTTCCAAAATCTTGTTGCCATTTTGCCCAGTCTTCCGGAATATCAAAAGCTACACTTGGTTCGGAAAACAGGGAAATGAGTTACAGGTCACCCTTGGCTTATCATGCTTCACCAAAATATCACCAGGCTCGGTGGTCAAACTCCTTGTTAGAGCCATGGAGGTGGGAGTGTTCATGCACCTCAGTAACCTTCTTGTCCTGAGCCGGCTTCAGGTCGAATTGGTGAACCGAGATGTCGCTGGGAGGGCGGCAGGAAGTGAATCGAGGCCAGAAGGGGACACTGACATGATACTTCGGTCTGGCGTAGTCTTGCATGAGGGCGTGGTCGAGGCACTGATGGTAGTCGATGGTCCCAGAGACGATTCCGTGGGCGATCTTTACTTCCTTCTTCCAGATGAAGGCGCAGGAGTACAGATGAAACTCCCAGGTCGTCCATACCTGAGGAAAGATGCCCTTCTCGACGGCTCCCCAAGACACCTCGGCTGAGGCGTTTCGATCCATGTAGAATTTCCAGGATTTGATTTGACGGAACTCGGCATCTAAGGGGGCGTCGAAGCACTGGGGCGGCTGCCAGGTTGCTGTATACGATTCGAAGCGGCAGCCGCGGGCCACCGCAGTCGCACCGTCTCGGCCGCATGGGAACTTGTCTTCCAGGATACTGGTCACCAGTCCCAGATTGCTTGTCAAGCCCGAGTTGGAGCTGGCGTTCCCGCCATCACTTTGAGGTCTGACGTAAAGATCGACAAGGATGAAGGAAGTTACTCCAATGAGGAACAGAAGAAGCCTGACCGAGCGCGGCAGGCCACTACACTGGCCCCGGTCAGAAGGTGTGCTTTTTTCGTAGTGGTTCTCCATGATTCGTACTGCTGAGGATTTTGAGGAGTGAATTCGCAACGAATGGTGAGCTCTCAGAATCTGTCGTCTTAAGCTGGTGGAATGTTGTACCTACTCTCTGTAGGAATCAGTTCACTACATGAGTTGTCAGCCAAGACAAATCTGAACAGTCAGCATTGAAGTCAATGCAGAGGAAGTTCTTAATTCTTCGGTAGTTCGAAGGATCGAGATTATACGGGCCAATCGCGATAGTACGAGACGCCCGCTGTAACTTCTACGACCAAATCATGGGTTTTCTCACTCTGCTTTTACGCCGAGCCTTGGCTTTCTGTCAAATTCTAACTTGGGAAATCATACGACTCAGAACCCCTCTCCTCGTTGTTTTATCAAGGATTCCCTGTTTCCAACAGATGTCAACAAAACTCCACACATCCATCATGCTGACCAGTGCAAAGCTTTTGTCGGGCACCTCGACGTGGAGGCGGAAAGCGGAAGCTTAACCTTACCCCCACCTCCGTCAGCACTGATGGAGCTTGTTGGAGCTCAAGGGTCTTTGGCGTGTATCTAGCTCTCCCCGTCTCTGCAGTCATCCACGAGCGTGGACTTACGTAGAGGTGCCGAGCGGCCAAACGTTGTGAATCAGGCAGGCTATCTCATATCTGACTCCAACGGAAATAAGGATCTCGAAGCAGAACAACTACCATCTGCAATCAGTAGTATTCTCTTTTCCTACGACAAGATTTCAAAATGTCTCCCGCTCGAGATCACAGCGCCGAGGCTGCAGAACGTCTACTATCGCCTCGTACGAATAGTTCTGACGAAGAGATCCTCGCGGAGATTGCGACTCAGCAGGCAGTCAAGTCTCGCAAATGCCGGCGTCAATGGCGAAAGATCTTCGAAGGTGCAGCCTATACATCTGCCGGGGTTCTCATACCACTCATTATTACCAGCATATCAGCTCTATGGAAGGTGTCCACCGACTCACAAACGACATGGACAATTCCTGAGGGGACAATCGTCGACAATGGGCAGACATTCCGAACCTGGGACCCAATTTCAGCCTGTGGTAATACACCAGAGAAGGCCGTTGAGCAAGGATGCATTTACGACGACGTCCTCTTGCACTGGATACCGCCAGCCTGCTCTTCGCCCGAGCTCATCGACGAGTTCGAGCACGTTTGGCCGTGGGAGTTCTTCAGAGACCAGAACGCCACGCAACCCATCTCTATCGCTGAAGTCAGGGAGGGCACTCATGACATAAAATGGGTGTCTATGGACCTCCATCGGTGGCACTGCGTGGCCACATGGAAGATACTCAGTAGCGCGGCGCGTTGGGGCACGACCGTACCTGGATATGCCGTCAACTGGAATCACTCGGTTCACTGCGCTGACCATGTGCTGATCAACATGCACACGGATGACCCGTTTACGATTAACTCTCACCTTGACATCGAGTACACCCCGTGCGTTTCTATTTCAAAGGACCGGTCTCTTCCCAGGTCGAGTAGATGGTAGTCATGTATCATAGTCCAATTGAAAAGATTTCCCATTATATACACATGCTTAAGACCTATAATCACCACCTATGTTCATTAAAAGCTTAATGTGAGTTGTGGGCGAAGCTGTCGATGCAGTAGCTGTATTGACATGATCTAGATGCACCTAGTTTCTAGGCTTTGTGTAACAATGGAGTCCGTAATGTGCAAGTGGTGGGATAGCATGAGTATGATCCATGATCACAGGGCAACTGGAAACCGATTTCGCACTTGCTCCCCATATCGCTGAAGCAAAAGGGGAACGGGGCAGAACGCAAGTGCGATGAATCCAAGTAGACTGCTTCCCCAACCGAGTCCTAGACTGTCAAAGAGGGGCTCACCGGCAAGCGGGAGAAACGTCCCCATCACGCATCTGAAAATCGTTGTCGTGGCTATAGCCGATGCTGCGTAAATAGTGAAAGCGTCAATCAGATAGGTATGCACTGGCATCTAGAGATCACCGTTAGCGAAAAATTTGAATGCAGACGATAGAGACAAACACTGACCATGATCAATATTAGACCGACGCCAAGCAGTGTCGATCCAATGATCGGCAAAATCCAATGGAGGTGGTATTGGGCGGTCCAGCCGTACATGAACAGCCCAACAGGCGTGAACAAGATCGACCGGGTCATGAGAGGCAGACGGTACTCCGGCAGGCGCTCACCACGGTTCTGCTTTGTTCTCTTGTTGGCCATACGGTCGTTGAAAATTCCATTGAGCAATGCGCCGGTACTGAAGCCAACGCCGAGACCCAAGTACACGAGCCCGACAGTTCCTATCGAGAAGCCGTACTCGGAAGTGAACACATTTGTGAAGGTCGTAAGAAGAACGTACTTGATTGCGATCAGCAGTCCAGCTTGACAATCTCGAGAACGAGTACAACTCACCATGTAGCTGTACGCCAAGGCGAGTATGGTAGAAAGAACAAGTACGATGGGGCTGAATACGAACAACTTGAGTGGCCGCACCAGCGCATTAGCGAGCAAGGTTGAGACCGAGGCAGCTTGTAGCTGTCCTGGGGTCGTAAATCTGCGATTCGGATGTTGTTCTTGAAGAGCCGCTGCCTTTTTCCGAAGCAACCGAGGCGAGTACGTCTCTCGGAGACATATAAAGGATATCAAGGTGAGGGCTCCGGACTGACCGCCATTGAGTCAAGATCCAGGGCGAAGTAGAGAAAAGCGACAACTCACCGGTATCGCCGTGACCCAGAATATCCACCGCCATCCTAGACTCTGGGCGATATACCCAGCTGCAACTGGACCGACAGCTGGGCCCAACATGGGTCCGACGAAATAGACACTCACGACCACTCCTCGGCGCTCTGGGCGGATGAGGTCGGCAATCGTACCGCCGCCGATGGCAAGAGGGGCGGCGCCGGAGGCTCCAGACAGGAACCGGAAGATGATCAACGCTGCCATATGCGGAGAAACGGCGCTCAGTATGCTGAAGAGGGTGAACGTGATGTTTGAGATGTGATAAATTGGGGCGCGCCCATACACCTCGGAGAGAGGTGCAAAAATTCTGGATGGTGTCAGTAATCTCATGTGTGGCTCCGCATCTTAGACAATATTACTCACACTGGGCCAACGGCATAGCCTAGGATGAAGATGGTCACAACAAAAGAGGACAGAATCTTGTTGTCGCTGTGGAACTCGGCCATCATGTCCGGGACCCCAGGGGCACACATCGCCGACGCGATGGAGCTGTGCAAATAGCTTAGTATTTAGAGCAGAAGTAACATTTGTGTGTACACTCACGCAATGAAGGTCAAGATGCTCACCAGCCCGATGTTGATGCATTTCTGCCAAGTCGGCCAATTCAACGGCATTTCCTTGTCCTCATCTCCATTCCAGTTCACAACAACATTTCCGTCCTCATCAAGAGGAGCTGTGTGAATGTATTCAACATGCTTTTCTCGCGTCATCCTTGGTAGATGGGTATCGCGTCGTGGTCGGCGATAGAACCTGCGTTGAAAATGATGGAGACTTGAACAAACAAAGACAACACTTCGGTCATGTCAGGCCAGGCCACCAATGCCAAATCCTCGTAGTCCTTGGTAGCGACAGAACGCGAAGTTGTCTAGCGGTTCTGTTGCCTTGAAGTGGATGCTGTAAGCTAAGCCATCTCACTCGCCGAAATCTGAATTCATCTCATGATTTTGGCTTCAGGGCAGCGCAAACCTTGGCAGGACGTTTCAAGGGTCCATTGTCGAGTGTCAATAACAGGACCATGTTAAACGACGTACTCGTTTCTAAGTTTGTATTTTGCCGCGAGTCGGAAAACTGGATATCGGCAAGTGGGTAAGGTTAGGTTCGGCGGGCACTACGGTTCTGGGCAGCAGGCCGGAAAGTGTAGATAGTTGATCGTGAGTTGGGTCGTGCTGACGACGGGTATCGGCAAGGACGAGAAGCTATGACAATCCGTATATGTAGTGGGATCTACCATGCGCGACGTTAGTTTCCCATTCAATCGTGGGGGTGCAGTCGATCGTCATGATGCGATTAGCTCCCCTTCAACCTGATCTGACACAAGTCACACCGCGGAGCGACTGGTTTTGGCGAAAGCAAGACTTCATACTTCATCGGCCGTCGTATTTTACAAACAGGAAAATCCGCAAGTACCCAGTGAGTCTCGAGAATAGTTTAGTGTCGCGATGTTTCGGAGAACGGAAGCTACGTATCTGACTTCAGATTGATGAACCGGCAAGTGCTTTTCCGAAGTCAGGCATCTTAGGGCGTGTGAAAGCATCATGGAATTAAATGTTTCACTCGTCCGAACAGTTCGACGAATATTGTATTGATCGATGTCTTGAATGGAGTATGGAAACAAAGAAGCACATATTGAAACCTCCGCTTAGAGAGCCTCCTTCCGGCGACGAATGAGGACCTTGGCCATAGGGCTCGAGAGCATCGCGAAGCCAAACGACATCGGGTTTGTGGGGGTACCTTCCGCAAGCTTAAAGTCATACTTGAGCAAGAACTGGCTTAGCACAAGCTTCACAGTGTTGGCGCCGAAGAAGCGTCCCGGGCACGCGTGGATACCGATACCGAAACCGAAATGGTCCGGCGATGTGCTAACGAGCTGGCCCGCCTGCTCGGCCTTGCCAGACTCACGCATGCGCAGGAAGCGATAGCCGTCAAACTTCTCCGGGTTCTCGTAGACCTCGGGGTCCCACATGCGCTTCGCGTTGACGGCGATGCCTGCGCCCTTGGGCAGGAAGGTGCCGTCACTGAGCTTGACGTCTTCGAGGACGAGACGACCGAGACCGACTGAGGGGGCTCAAGATTAGCAAGTAGCACAACTGCAGACCGTAGCACTCCTTACCTCTGGAAACTGGCTTCATGCGCAAAGTTTCCTTCAGAACACTGTCGAGGAGCTTCATGTTGTACAGACTGGTGCTAGTCCAACCTTCGTCGCCGAGGACCGAGCGGATCTCCTGTCTCAGTGGCTCAACAAGCTCGGGGTTGCGGCAGAGATCCAAGACGCACTGCGACATGAGATCGTTACTGGTGAGAATAGCGGAGACGGCAAGGCCGAGCTGTTGGGGGGCCGGATCATACGTGACGCCCATCTTCTGAGCGATATTCTCGTACCACTCCAGGGAATCGTTGAACGTGACGCCGCCACCCGCCGCCTTTTGCTTCCTGCGCTGCTCGAGAATGGGCCTGATGATCTCGCGAGCCTCGTTCACCATGCTGCGCACCCGTTGGCATGCTGGCAGGAACCAGTGAATAACCTTGTACGTGAATGAGGGCCAGCGACGCAGGTGTCTGGCGGCCTCGGTTGCTTCCTTGGTGTAGTTGACAGTGATCCTGAGCCACTCCGGGTCTTGGCTGAGCTCGGGCCCAAGGAAGACAACTGACGAGACGCGGGCGACGATACGAATGATAACATCTGCCAGGGAGATTTCATGCCATTCTGCGACAAATGAGTGAGTATCGATGAGGTTTAACATCACCGGATCTGGCTTACCTTCACTGTCGGTGAGAATGTCCCTCAGGGCAATGTCTGTGCCTTCAGCCAATGGCTGAGATAGCTTGGCTGTGGAACAGATATTGTTAGAATCTATGCGTGATGCTGTTGTCGACTCGACTTACTGATGCCGGCCTGTGTCAAGTTCCACTTTACCACATTGTGAAGAATCTCACTGCTGAGCGCGATATACGGCTCGAACCCGGGGATTCCTGCTTGCCAATACTGTTTGCTCACGCTGTTAGCTCCCTAGTACTCGCCGACGGAAGCGGAAGATAGAAACTCACCTGAAGGAGGAACTTGGTTGAGTCCAGACGCTGGTCATTGCGGAGCTCATTGGTGTACTTGGGGTCCATCACGATGACGCCGGGTCCAAGTCCGGTGTTGACCCTGAACGGCTTCTCGGCGTGGGCATTAATGCCCCTGGAGATGACGCCCTTGCCATCCCTGAGGTACTCATCCTGCGTCTTGTTGACCACTGGAAAGGCATTGAAAGCGGCGTTCTTTTTGCCGTAGAAAGGCAGGGCCATGATAGACGCGAGGAGGACCAGCGCCATCAGGTAGGGCACATACCCGGCGGTCACCGAGCCCGGCAGGGCCAGCGCCGGCAGATCCGCCCACATCTGGGACGTGGCATTCATTGTGGCTTGGATGTTGGGGCTGACGGTCTGAGACATTAAGACCGCTGAAGGAGAGTTGTAAGTTACTAGTTGAGCCGAACGATAGACCATCGAGGGAGGGGTGTAGACTTCACTGCAAGAGAGAAGTCAAACGATTGGGATGTCTACGTGCAATTCACGAAAATCGAGTGCCGGAGCTTGGCTCGGCGATTGCACGTCTTCCAAAATTGATGTCGCGGTGCTGCCTGTCAGGTTGCTGGGCTTTCTCGGTCCGCGCGCTCGGAATAGGCTTGCGGACCGGGGAGCGTGGACTGATAACGGAGTGAGCAGCGGTTCCGCCTAAGTTCGGTGCGTTAAAGTTTTCTGCAACCCAGTCAACATTATTCGGTCCTGATTTAAAAGCAGGACCACGGATCAAGACCACTAGAATCTCCTCGTGCCAGGAACTGGTTTCATGTGTGATAGTCGGTCCCCGAGTCGGTCTGCGGAACATGCGCGGCTCTCTTTCCTTTCCAGGCCGACTTTAGTCAAGAACCCTTTGGTTCACTGCAATGAAGGCCAATTGAATGTGCAAACTGTCTCGGCCCCTGCGTTTGAAACTTGGCGTCTCCGACAATGATCGGGATGGGAGTGCCGTTTTGCTGTTCAGTGCGAAGAAGTTTCTCGACAATTGTCGATACCGTGGATGGGATGTGTTGTAGACCTAATTGTTTAGGGGTGATGAGATTTGTCGTCTGAAGTTGTGAGTTGAAAACAAGCGGCTTCGTGATTGAAAATAGAGGCTATCACAACTAAATACCTAGTTTCTGGATTGCACCAAACTTTGGAAAGGGCCTTTGTCGAAGTCTTGACCTCGGCCCGGAATGTTCATCTCACGCGGAAAGAGCGTCTTACACGATGGAATGAAAAGTAGATGAGAGGTTTCTAACGGATCTATCTAACTTGCTAAGACACATGATCCAATATACCAAGATTGAGACGATCGGTCTAAGGAAAAATTACCCGCCCAAACTCCAATCCCCAGATTATCATAATTACGTCGCGCGAGAAATCTCATCGAGCACCTTCTCAGCCAGATGCAGCAGGGACGAGCACTGCGTGATCTCCATAGAGGAGAGGCCGATGTGGAAGCGCTGGTGGATCCAGTCCGTCAACTCAATGGAGATGATGGAGTCCAAACCGATGGAAGTGAGGTTCTCGCGGACGCTGAAGTCCTCGATCGGGCGCAGCAGGAGACTGCTGAGCGCGCCCATGATGTAATGCGCCATACGCGTCACCGTCGCAGGGTCCTTGAGTGCCTCGGGATCGCTCCTTGCGAGCTCGACGAATGTCGCCGCGTCGTCACCGCTTTCCTCGCCGCCGGCGCCGGAAGCCTCAGCCGAGCGGTGGAAGTGGTGCGAAACAGCGAAGCGGATGTCCTTGCGCCAGTTGACGCGGTTCGTGGGGTCGGACAACGGCTTTGTCGACAAACCACCGAGACAGAAGCTGCGCAGCTTGCCACCAGCAGAGTGCTTGACTCCCACGGCGACGGCGTTGAGGACGTCCTGCTCCTTGAGGAAGTAGAAGCCACCGGCGCGGAAGCTGTCGAGCAGGTGGTCCTGGTCGAGGACGTAGCCCATGTCGCCGACAACGCCGATGTCTACGATGGAGGCGGGCAGGCCTTGCTTGTTGCGGTACTCGACGAAGGCGTCGAGGTACGTGTTGGAGGCGCTGTAGTTGGCTTGTCCGTAGTAACCGGTGTGGCCGCCGCCGGAGCCGAAGATGAGGAAGAAGTCGAGGGGTACCTGGGCGTCGAGGAGGGCCTGGTGGAGGTTCCAGGTTCCTAGGACGCGAGGCTTGATGACGGCGTTCCACTCGTCGAAAGTCATCTCCGAAGTCTTGTTGTCCTGTTTTGAATATGTTAGCTTGAATTCTCTCCACTGTTGTGTTTGAATACTGGATTGAAACTTACCCTCAGGACAAGAGACAGTTGCAGGACTCCAGCAACAGGCTTAGGAGACTGCTTGATGGCCGCGAGCACGTCTTCTTGTTTGCTCACGTCACCAGAGACTCTGGTGATGGTCGTTCCCGGGTAGCTCTCCAACTCGGTGACGAACTCGTCATACTGGTTGCTAGCAGCCGAGCGCGACAGGAAAACGAGATCACGAGCGCCGTGCTCAATCATCCACGTGGCAACAGATCGGCCGAGACCACCCATGCCTCCGACGAGAAGATACGCCGCATCTTCACGGAACACGGGAGCAGTCGCCGACGCCGGGATGGCGTTGTCGACAATGGGGTCGGAGAATCCCCACCAGGACATGCGCGGGATGTGAACCTTGCCGTCGAGGATAGCAAAGTCGTGGTCCGTGTCGAGGTCATCACCCTTGCGCCTGTTCGGCAGGCTCTGGCAGATCTTCCACAGCGGCTTGGAGAAGTTTCCGCTGGCGAGCGAGGCCTCGTCGATCTCAACGAGCGTGATGTCGGTGCCGTGCTCCATGCGGACGGTTCTCGCGACACCCTGGATCATGGCGGCGCGGGGGTCCTGGCAGTCCTTGTGCGCGGTGGGGATGGCCCAGATCAGGGAGCCTGCGAAGTTGCAGAGGCTGTCCATGAAGGGACGGAAAGTCTCCTCGGTGAGATCGAAGACCGAGGGCTCCTCGAGATCGAGCAGGGAGATCACAATTGCGTTGTCAGACGAGGGGATGGAAATTTGGTGGCTGAGACTGACTTCGAAGCCGTTCTCCTTAAAGGTCTTCTTGACGCCCTCGCCCCAGGAAACTCCGCTGGAGCTGTTTCGTGTCATGACCGTGAAGCTCGTTTTGGAGTCCAGGCTGGCCTGTCTAGCGGGATCAGCCAGAGCAACACCGTTCTTGGACCTGGAGTGCACCTTGTAGCCGTAACGCTGCAGCTGGAAGCTCAGCTTCTCGTCCGACAGAGGCTCAGCTGCCTGGTCGAGGCCGTACACTACCAAGCGTCCGCTTGCTGGCTGCAGGTTCTTGAGCTCCTCAAGCTCGTCCTCGATAACGTAGTCGTCGGACATCAGAATATGCTCAGGAAGAACGACGATGTCGAAGGGCCCGCTGAGCGAGATCTCCTCCACGCCGACGACGGCCACGTCGCCATCCTCGAAGATGCTGAGATCCGTGCCGACCTGCTCCAGCGCATCCTCGGAGGTGGAGGCATAAGTGTACTTGGAGTAGAAGCGGGCGTCGGGGCTCGGCCGCAGGGCGTTCAAGGCAGTGCCGGCGATGTCAGTAGCACCATCGCCGATCTCGAGGATGCGAGAGTCGGGGCTCTTGAAGCCGAGCAGTGCGATGGTGTCTCTAAGCTGCTGGAGCTGGGGCGCGGCGAGCTCCTCGCTACCCTTGGCGGGAGAGATCTCCTCGATAGAGTCCGCGAGAGTGATGTCCCTGTCCCACTCGAAATGGGATCCGAGGAGAGGCTCCTTCTGCTTGGGTGTGGGAAGCTCGGCGAAGGACATGCCCTCCATGAAGACAGTCGGGCGGCCTTCGTCAGTGAACATAGCAGTGCGCGCGTTAAGCCCGGCCTCGGTCTCCTCAACGCGGCTGTACACACGCATCTGGAGATCCTGCTTGCCCAAGACGCCCAGCTTCTCAATGAAGGTGGGCAGGAAGATGCCGCCAAGGCGCCTCCTCAGGCCATTGGTCATGGCGATGAGGTTGATCTGGAGCATCTGATCCAGCAGCGTCGGGTGCGCAGCGTAGGGCGTGCTATCATCGAAGTCATAGACGGTAGCCGTCGCCTCCTTGGTGACGGTACCAGCAGTGATGTAGTCGAGACCCTGGAACGCGGTCTGCCAGTCAATGCCAATGGTCCGGACGGCCTTGTACCACCCGTCGGCCTCGATGTGGCGCGGCAACTCCTGCTCAGCCTGAGCGCTCGTGACGGACGTCTCAGACTCCTCGGCGCCGGAGCGGATGAAGCCGGAGCAGTGCGACAGCCAGTGCTGGCCGTCAGAGGACATGATCTTGAAGTTGTAGTACTGACCGTCCTCGCGCTTCTTGTCCTCGGGGATAAGGCGGGTGTAAAGCTCAACCTTGCGATCCTTGGGGATAGTAAGGGCCGTCGAGATGGTCATCTCACGGATGGTGAAGGCCTCAGCGCCGTTGGACGTCTGGCGTATGGCCTCTCCTGCGATGGCCATGTAGCCTGCGGCGGGGAAGACGATCTCGCCGTTGACGATGTGGTCTTCCAGCCAGGGGACCTCCTTGAGCTCCAGCATGTTGCGCCACGCGGGCTCGATGTCGTTGCCCTCAAGGACCCTGGCGCCGAGGAGGACGTGGCGGGTGTGCTTCCTCTGCTTGTAGCGGGAAGAGTTGCGCGGCTCGTCGATGTAGCTGACGTCGTGGTGCCAGGGGTAGCTTGGGAGGTCTGGCAGGGCCTGGGCCTTGTGGATGACGGAAGAGAGCTCGACGGGCTGGTTCTGGAGGAACAGCTCGCCGGCGAGGCGGAGGAGGGACAGGTTGGTGTCCTCACCCATCTTCAGGGTGGTGATGTACTCGCAGCCGGCGTCGGGGACACTGCTCAGGATCTCGTTGATGGGGCGCTTGAGCGCAGGATGGGGGCCGACCTCAATCAGGAGATTGTTGGGGTTGCTCTCAAGCAGGGTCCGCATGGCCGTGTTGAAGAGCACGGGCTGGACGAAGTTCTGTCGCCAGAACTCGGGGCCAAACTCGGGGCCGGTCAGCTCTGTGCCGGTGACACTGGAGAAGTGAGGCACATTGGGGGCCTTGGAGTTGGACAGGTACGGCTCCAGCAGGTCGCGGTAGGGGATGCCGAGGGGAGCAATCCAAGGCGAGTGGAAGGAGGTCTCGAGGTTCAGGACCTTGGTCTTGACGTCAGGGTGACGACGGTTGATCTGGTCGATGCAGTGCTGAATGCAGACCGGGTCTCCGGACAAGGTCGTGTTGAGCTGACTGTTCTCGCAACCAACAACAACACCAGGCATCAGGAAGGGCTCAACCTCCTTGGGACCGAGGCCCACGGCGGCCATGGTGCCGGGGGGGACACCCTGGCCGTTGATCAGGATCCAGCCACGGAAGTAGGCCACAGCCATGGAGGCCTCGGCACTGATGCTTCCCGACGCGTACGCAGCAGCAGCCTCTCCACCAGAGTGGCCGATGACGGCTTCGGGCTTGATGTTGAGGCTGGTGAGGACGTCGACGAGGGCGATCTGCACCGCAGTCGCACAAGGGTGGGAGTAGCCCCTCTTGCCGACTCTGCTGGTCTCATCGTCGATCATGAGCTCCGCCTCAACAGTCCAAGAAGGGGCGTAGGGCGCGGGCAGAGACTGGAGGAACTTGTCCAGCTTCTGGATAGAGTTGCGGAAGACGTCGTTGGTCTCAAGCAGGGCCTTGCCCATGCCAGCCCAGTGCACGCCCTGGCCGGTGAAGACGAATATGGTCCTGCGAGGAGAGTTGGACAGACGCTTTGGTGCGCTGGGCTCGAAGGCACCCTGCCCGTCGGCGATGGCGTACGCGCGGCAGCCGAGATGATCGCGGTGGTGACCGAGGGTGTAGGCGACATTGTCCAGGTCGGAAGGCTTCTCCGCGAGATACTCCTTGTGCTGCTGGATCTGCTTCTCCAACGAGTCCATGTGACTGGCAGAGAACAGCAGCAAGCGCCCGCCGGGCTGGTTGACGCTCACACCGGAGTCTGAAGACATTGGCGATTGAGGTCTGGAACCTTGTGTCCAAGTCTCGTAAGTCTCAAGAATGACCTGGAAAGACAAGTTAGAAAAGTATCAAATCTCAAGATCGAGGACAAACATACGTGAGCGTTTGAGCCTGCTACGCCGAACGAATTGACGCTGATTCGGTCATCCTTATCCGCTGGGATTGGTGTGGGCTCGCGTGGGACCGACAAGTTGGCGGTTGCCCAAGGAACTGACGATGAATGTTAGTTGGGAGTAAAACTAGCCTTCGCATTGGATAACTCACTCTTGGGGTTCAGGTTGTCGACGTAGATGTTGGGCGGGATCACTCTGTTCTCGAGAGCCAGCACGGCCTTGATGACACTGGTGAGACCTGCTGCACCCTCAGAGTGGCCGACGTTGGGCTTGACCTACACCACGGGGTTAAATCAAGGCACGAATTGGTCAAGGTCAGGATGACTTACAGCTCCAACCATTACGCCACCGTGTTCCCCCCACACCCGAGCAACTGCAGCAACCTCAAGAGGGTCACCAGTCGGGGTACCGGTTCCGTGGCACTCGAAGAAGGCCGTCTTCGAGAAGGGTACGCCAGCCTTCTCGTACGTCTTCCTGATGAGCTCTTCTTGCAGGTATGTATTAGGGCTCATGATGCCGTTGGACCGGCCGTCGTTATTAGTACCGCTCGCACGGATGATAGCGCGAATGGGATTGCCGTCTCTCAAGGCATCACTAAGCCTCTTCACGTAGACGGCATTGACGGCCTCACCACGGCCGTAACCGTCTGCCAAGACGTCAAAGGTCTTACACTTGCCACTAGGTGAGAGGACACCAGTTTCTGTGAAGACGATCGACGTCGTGACGGATGTGATCAGGTTGCAGCCCATTGCGATAGCAGACTCGCAGGCGCCGCTCTGGACGGCTTCCGCCGCCAAGTGCAGGGCAACCATGGATGACGAGCACCCAGTCTTGATGAGCATACTATGATCAACCAGTAAGATAATACCCCTCTGCAGATGTCACTGATCGAACATACCTAGGGCCTGTCCAGCCATACTCGTACGAGACACGGTTGGGCTGAAGGAAATCGAGGTATCCCGCACCTCGATACACGCCGGAGACGTGAGGGTCCATGCAGTGATCATCCTGCCAGTCGGAACCAAAGTTGCCAACGTAGCAGCCAATGTCTCTGCCGCGTGTCCTCGTCTCGCCGGCGCTGTCGAGGCACTCCCGTGTGATCTCGAGCAGCTGCCTTTGGACGGGGTCCATGCGCTGGATCTCCTGCTGGCCACATGTGAAAAAAGAAGCGTCAAACTTGGTGAAGTCGATGTCCTCCTGCTTGAACATGTACGCCTCCTTGTTCTGGACGGTTCCCCATTTTGCAATGGGGCTGTAGAAGCCGTCGCTGTTCCAGCGCTCTTTCGGGATGGGGATGAGACCGCTGCGCTTTTCGACCATCAGGTTCCAGAAGTCCTGGGTGTTGCGCACTCCTCCGGGAAGTCTGATGGCCATGCCGACAATGGCGATGGGGTCCGACGACCCGCCATTCGGCGTCGAGCTGCCGGCGCTGGGCTTCAACGTCATTGTGATGGCGAGTTGTGGAGGAGGGGGAAAATGCCGTGCCGGTGGGTGTAATGTTAAGATGACCCGATATTGGATGCCTTTGTGTTGAAGCTCTTGTCAAGGCAAACCTTCGTGGTCAAAATGGAAAGGTGCGATGCAGGTACCAAAGTGAATGCAGATTAGGAGTGTAAAGTGATATCATGAAAACACTATGAACTAGAATAACTGGCAGTTGGCCGCCTCTACATGTGTATCGTGTATCGGAAGCCCTCAATTCCCTGATACCGAGACCCTCGCGTACCGATCCCCTTTGAGATAAGCCGCGCGGTGGCTGGCGTACCGCTACGCGGTGTCAATCCGTCTCGGTATGCATGTGGTGTATTACTCGGCCATTGTGCATCCGCTCCGCGGTCCGAGACCGCTTTCCGGGGTCGAAACCTTATCCACTGGACCGAATTCCACAACCAGCCCCGGCGATTCAGTTGTCAGGGACTTTCACAACGGAGGAATATTTTGTTTCTGGAAACGCGTCGTGACAGCTCGGCTCGTAGGCCGCGTTATTGTTCCGTGGGACTTGATTGTTCATGGAGCAGCTGAGGTGGCATGCCTACTCCTCTGACGCAGAGCGGTGTCAAAAGCGCACCACCAAGGGCTGTGCTGTAATACTACCTATTACGTTCACAGTAGCAACGTTTCAAAACCCGTAGCCAACAACCTAGACATTATGCTTAATTTTTCATTCCGGGTGTATAAGCAGACTGTGTTGAGCAAGCAGTGAATGAAAATGTTTGTTGGTGAACAACGTCCAAGTTCAGAAACGCGTTTCCAAATCACTATTCACATGCAGCAACTTCGCGAAATTTCCAACTATCACTGTACTTTTTTGTCAAGTCTCTCTCTGTTTGTACAGCCACTAGAAGCATTATACGCGTCCATCCAGTCCCTCTTTGCAATCCAACTCACCCCATCCACAAAGTGAGGCTCAAGAGGCCTCCATCTTCCGGCGACGAATTATCACTCTCGCCTTTGGGTTGACAACCTGCGAGAACCCGAATCGCAGCGGGGCCGCATCCCTCTTTGCGCTCTCTGGGAGCTTGATGTCGTACTTTTGCAACAGGTTGCACATGATGAGCTTCGTAGAGCTCGCCCCCATGAACCTCCCCGGGCACGCCTGTCGGCCGAGGCCGAAGCCAACGTGCTCAAGAGAGACACTGCAGAGCTGCGCAGCGCCCTCCCTGTCGCCCGACTCTCGCAGCTTCATGAACCGGTATCCGTCATACTTACGGGGCTCTGGGTAGATCGCCTGTTGTTTGTTGGGTCAGCTTGAGAGACGGAGGCACCCGTGGCTGGGGTGAACGTACGGGGTCCCACATCCGCTCCGAAGAGACCGCGACCGCGGTGCCCTTGGGCAGGTAGCTGCCGTCACTAAGGGTGAAGTCATCCGCCTTGACAATCCGTCCTAGTCCAACTAGCGGAGTAACCCGTTAGCTTTTTCTCGCTCGGAAAGACGTTGAGTCAGGAAGCATTACATACCAGTTGCAATAGGCTTCAGCCTGAGCGTCTCCTTGAGAACACTGTCCAAGAGCTTCATGTTGAATAGCGTCGAAGTCTTCCACCCATCGCCCAACTCCCTCTCAATCTCCTCTCTCAGAGGCCCAATCAGGTCAGAGTTCTGGCAAATATCGAGGATGTTTTGTGACACCAGGTCAGTGCTCGACGCGTTGGCCAGAATGCTAAGCCCAAGCTGTTGGAACGCGGCACTCTGGGCCGTGGCGTCCTGCTTCCTCTCAGCCATCTTCTCGAACCAGGAGAGGGCGTTGTGGAAGACGGCGCCCTTGGCCTCCTGTTCTCGGCGGCGCTGCAGGATAGGCTTGATGGAAGACTCAGCGTCCTTGAGCATCTGGCGGAGCTCCTGGCAGCAGGGCAGAAACCAGTGGACGATCTTGCGGAAGATGCGAGGGTAGGTCCGGAGGACTCGTGCTGCTGCCAGGCCCTTGTTGGGGTAGTTGATAGTCACGCGCAGCCAGTCTGGATCGCGGCACAACTCAGGCCCGAGGAAGAGCAGGGAGGAAACACGTGCGACAAGTGTCGGGATCACGGCGCCGAGAGATATCTCATGCCATGCTGAATTGCCTCGTTAGAGGGGTTGATGTCGAGGACGGTGCGCGAATCTTACCCTCGTCTTCTCCGAGGACATCCTTCAAAGCAGCAGCAGCCTCATCCGACAGGTCCTTTGACCATTTTGCTAATAGCAGGAATTCTGGTTAGCCATACGAGCTATTGCATGTGATCATCTGCGGTGCATCTCACCAAGGTCTCCAGGCGTCAGGTACGTCTTCACGACGTCCCGGAGAAGATTGCTCCCGGAGCTAATATGTGGCTCGAACCCAGGTGTGTCTGCCTGCCAGAACTGTTTCGTCACAATTAGCACCCAAACAACGATCGTCATTGCCAGGTGTGGTTACTTACACCAAGCAAAAACTCAGATGAACTCAACCTGGGGTCGTTGCGAATGTCATCGGCAAACCTGGGGCCCAAAAGGGTGACGCTGTCGATGCCTGTGAGAATCCGGAAGGGCTTGCCCCCGTACTCTTTCAAGCCCTTGGCAATGAGGTTGTCGGCACCAAATAGGTACTCTTCCTTCGTCTTGTTGACGGCGGGGTAAAGGCTCTCCTCGGGCTTGCGGCGGACAAAGCTTTTGACACCCACGGCCACGGAGACGAATGTTATGAGTCCCAAAATAGATAGCGACCACGGGATACCCAGGCCTGTGACGTCGAGCGCTGCCGACGGCAGTGACGCCGCCCAGGGGTAGCCGGATGAGGTGGGGTTCGGCATTGCGGGAAGCTAGTGAGAGAGTGAGGCGCCAAGTCGGACACAGAGTCCGAACGAGATTCGTTGTTAAAGTGTTCTATTTCCCGACGAGTTTCCCGTAAAAGAAGACATGATTCACTCTGTTTTCTTCTCATACTGTTGGGTTATGAAATGCGGGGGATAGCTATCCGATGTCTGCCCATAAACAAGGGCGGTCCGGCTCGGTTCTGCAGCGGAACTGAGCTTTAATGCAACTCACGACTCAAGTACCAGGGGCCGCCCCGACCGAACCCGGCGCCCTAAGGAGCCGTGACGTTCTTAGTCAAACGGGAGAGAATTTACGAGTTGATCGTATCGTGCTGGCATTTTATCTACTTCTGGCCTACAGTACTGTTACGAGGGCAGCCCGGGCATCCAATTTTAGGCTCAATCGTGACCACAATGGCGACAGAACTACCAGCAGAAATGGAGGTTCTCATAATTCGCAGCCCAGGCCTAGCCGAAATTACGATGGCGCCGCTGCCCAAGCTCAGAGATGGCTACATCCTCGTCAGGACGACTGCCGTCGCGGTTAACCCGTCAGACTGGAAGCACATCAACTACATGTGGGTCGGAGATCCCACCGGCACCCGGCCGGGCCTGGATTACGCTGGTGTCGTGGTCGATGTCGGACCTGGCGTCGAGAAGGACTTCAAGACAGGAGATCGGGTCTGCGGTGTGTGTCATGGCTCGTATGTGCTGCATCGATCCCATCATAACGCACTGCTGACAAAGTCCTAGTAATGTCAGGCAGAAGGAGGATGGCACTTTTGCGGAGTACCTCGTGGCCAAGGCCGGCCTTCAGATTAAGATCCCCAGCTTCATGGAAGACACCGAAGCTGCGGCCATGGGATCCGGACTCGCCTCGGTGGTTGGTGCCTCTCAACTACTAAAAGAACAAGAACTTCACTAACGATCGAACTATAGGGTCAAGGACTCTACCAGTCCCTGGAGCTTCCCTTGCCGACAAGCCCGTCGTCGAGGCCAATCCCCCTTCTCATCTACGGCGGCAGCACCGCGTCCGGCGTCATGGGAATCCAGTTCGCCAAGATGTCCGGTTGTGTTGTCGCGACAATGTGCTCCCCCAAGAACTTTGACTACGTCAAGTCCCTCGGGGCCGACTTCTGCGTCGACTACAACGCCGAAGACTGCTCCGAGCAGATCAAGGCCTTCTTCAAGGGTCGGCTCAGGCACTCCTGGGATTGCATCTCAACGGTCCAATCGGCGCGGATATGCGCGGCCGCCATGTCGGAAAAGGGTGGTAAGTACAGCAGCCTGTTGTATCTGCTGCCATCCATCGTGAAGAAGGTGAATCCCAAGGTGACCACGGCGACGACCATCGGGTACACCATCATGGGAGATGAGTTCGAGAAGGAGACCATCGTCGAGGCGCGGCCGGAGGACTATGAGTTTGGTAAGATGTTCTTTCAGCTTAGCGAAGACTTGCTGCACGACGAGCGGTTTCGGCCGGTGAAGCAAAGGGTAAACGAAGGTTGCTCTGGTCTTCAGGGTGTTTTGCATGGCCTCGAGTATCTAAAGCAAGGCAAGACAAGCGCAGAGAAGCTTGTGTACACTATTGGTAGTTCTTCATGAGTGTGTAATTCCACTTGTGCCTAGCATCAAGTCTGCAAGCCTTCCTCGCGACGTCACGTTCGATGATAATCTGCGTAATACATGGCCTGGGCTAGGTCTCAACTATGCTCTTCACTCCAGCAAGCCCTGTCTTTAACTTGCACTGTGTCATGTCGGGAGTCTCACTCTCATACCGGAAATCTCACTCATGTTCAAAATCTCACTCTCATTTTGAAAATCTCATTCTCATTTTGAAAATATCACTCTCGTTGTGAAAATCTCACTTTCATGCTCGAAATTTTAGGTTCTTATCGTGCCTTTGTTTCATAAGAGATATCCCTTAAAGATATAGAGGTGTGATAAGGTGCAAAATCGTCAGAGATTGGTTAGAATTACACTTCGCAGGTTCGGACCGGTAGTCCACCTATCCTTGTCGTGGCTATTCCGAGAGGACGGACCGCCTTGCACTCCTGGGAAGCATGCGACCAACAGCTCTCGATAGAAAGTAATCGTGACTGGCTTGCTCATGTCTATGAGGCATCCGACTGAGTAGCTTCGATTGGTGAGCAATACAACACCCCGTCAACCTTGCTTGACCTCTCATACAACGTCTCACATCTCTCGATACACTCCCACTTTTCCATCATGGCTACGACTCAGGCGGTCGCTCCGGCGGCCGTAGATACTCGTCTCAAGAGCATTCCCGAACATTTCGCTCAGGACGATTCGCAAAGCTGCATACCATTTTCCGTTGCAACGGCAGCCTTTTCGGACACCAAGCAGGTCACCGACGACATTGTAGCCAAGTCCGGTTTCGCCGGCTACTTCGAGAACGTCCATCCTGTCCAGATCGAGCTATGCATTTCACTCATCGCTGAATCATTCCGCAAGCTCCGATGCGACCTCCAGCGCACGAAACCCGGCCAGAAGCTGAGACGCATTAAAGCAACCGGCCATTGTCAGAAACAACTCGACTTCTGCACTGGGATGCTGCAAGAAGCTGGCTTGATCCGATCCGAAGGCGACGAACTCATCCGAACCGACAAGCCAGCGCCCGCTAAGGCGTCGAAGGAGATCTTGGATCAGCTCCTCGAGGAACACCCCACGGTCGCATCTCTAAACAACCTCATCTACCTGGCGGGATCGCAGCTGGGAAACATCTGGTCGGGCCGTGTTGACAGCATCCGGGCCATCATCGGCGACACGAACGGTCGCCAGTATCTTGAAGATGTCTATGGACCGGCTCACCCCAGCAAGGCCTTCCATATGCTGATCGAAGACTACGTCGCGCGGCTTCTCAAGGAGGTTCACCCGACTGAGACCCAAAAGCTTCAGGTCCTCGAATTGGGTGCGGGAACAGGAAGCACGGCAAAATGGCTTGCACCACTCCTAGCCTCATCAAGCCTCCCGGTACAGTACACTTTCACTGATCTCGGCTCCGGATTCGTGTCTCAGGCGGCAAGGAAGTTCCAGGAATACTCTTTCATGGAGTACAGGGCGCAAGACATTGAGCAGCCGCCGCCGACGGAGCTCGTGGGCACGCAAGATATTGTGATTGCGGTCAACGCCGTTCATGCTACTCGCGACATCGTGCAGTCGCTGAGGAATACTCGACAGTACCTCAAGCCCGGTGGCATCGCACTCATCATGGAGATGCAAGAGAGGCTATGCTGTTCAGACTTCATCTTCGGCCTCTTTGAAGGATGGTGGCTCTTCGAAGACGGGAGAGAGCACGCGATAGCGGAGGACGTGTTTTGGAAAGAGGCGTTTCTTAAAGCTGGGTTCACGCATGTGGATTGGACATCGGGAAACCTGAAGGACTCGGGGGTTCAGAAAGTCTTTATGGCGATGAATGGTGGTTCTGTTGCATCCTAGACAGTGGGTGATGAATTTCAGTTTTCGGGTCGCATGGAAATATTCAAGGTCATTGCAAGTATTTTATCTCTTTTCATCCGTGGTACAGCTAGCAGGCTGCTCAACATACACCGATCTCAAATGAATATCAATTATGAAATGCAGCATGATCTATCTCACCCACTTCATGGATCGTAACCAGGCTTCGGTCGTGAAGTTCTTTCCAAAACCCGACGAGGCGTACTCTCAGAGTTGACGCTGCATGTGAGAAACTATTCTTCTGAACCTCTCCATCATTCAAGCCGTCGTCCATGTTCTGATTTTTCTTGTCTTTTTGATTTCTGTCCGATTTTATCTACCTCTCGTCCGTGAATCTACACAACAGAACTACCAGGCTGCATCTCATGTACCTCATCATCATCCTCATCCGGGTCAATGGCTTGATATCGCGTTTTCCGAAACCATATCCACTCCTTCGCCGAAGACACGACTACCAAGCTCGTGACAACACTCGCAATACCGATCAAAGCCAACAGGTTGACCTTGGCGTTCCATACTACCCAGTCGAGCAGGAGAGCCCAGAGAACCTGGGAGTAAATCATGATCATGGCTCCCGATGAGGGGTCACCGGCTACTCCAGCTGTCAGGAGATATTCCTAGCGTTGAAGTTAGACACAATATTTCAAGTCGGTCATCAGGTCCCAGGAACTCACCATGGTGAATCCCAAGATTCCCAGCGGAGTCAGTTTGAGCCATGACAGAACGGTCTTGGTCAGATGGACGTTGGACATCAGAAAGAAGGCCACAGACGTGACCGTGACAACAGTCCACGCAAAGTACAAGACGCTGAACAAGGGATGTGCCCGAGACCCAATGGATCGAATTGCGGTTAAAGCAGCCTTTCAGTTCCACGTCAGTCCGAGGCTCAAGATACCAGCGGTCGTCACCGTCACTTACCGCTCCGCCACACACACCGAGCAGTCCGAAGCCGAAGCCCATCATCCGCCCTTGAAACCTCCCCTCCGCGACGATTTGCTCAGTGCTGATACTGCTGTCTGCATGAGGGCCAAATAAGGCATCCGGCTGAACCACAAAGATGACACCCAGGAGAGCCACGAGAGCGCATATCCGGTCGACGATTTCGAAAGAGCCGTAGTCGAGGTACCTGCTCAGAAGCATGGCAGCCAGCGGCCCGAGGAAGTTCAGAGCCGTCGCCTCGCTCAGCTTGAGGTACATGATCGAGACTATCCACGCGCGTCAGTACCCACGGTGTTTTGATCCAGTCCAATGCCGCCGCACTCACAGTAGAACCCAAATGCCCCGAACACGCCGGCCGCCGCTCGCAAGGCGAACAGGCGCCTCAGCTCGGGTGGCCCGGCCGGGAAGCTGGGTCTCTCATTCACCCAGAGATAGACGGCGCACCCGATCCCCGTGATGAGGAAGCGCACGAAGAGGACCTGGAATGGGTGTATGGGCTCACCGCCGGTCTCGAAGAGCTTCGCCAAGCCATTGAGCCCCGCCGCCGAGATCTGCGAGCTCAGGACGAGCAGTACTGGCCTGTGACGCTCCCAGAAGGAGAGGCTAAGGATTTCTTTGTTCATTGTTTGTCGGCTACCCTTCCAGGGCGAGAGAGCTGTTGTGTGTCGTCAGGCACAATCCTCCCCCCTCACTTCCAGTCGCGTCCAGAGCCACCCGCTTCCCAGAAGAAATCCATGACCTCCCACCTCGCACGGTCGGCCGTTCTTCTTTCGGTCTGGAGGGAGAGACTAGGGACGGGGGCCCCGCGCCAGCTGGGGTAGCATAAGGTTTCGGAAAGCAACGTAATTGCCCGTAGTGAAACGGACCGCGGCAATGCGGCCTGGTGTTTTTATTGAGTTGAAGCTCTGTGCGCGTGTGGACCCCCCTCTCGACATCTCGGCCCGAGTGTTTTGGGCAAGGGACCTGGGTGATGCTTGGAAGCTATTGACACTATAGCGGACCTGAACTGCGCCCCGCGGATTGCCCACTGTCGCTCGGAGAGCTAGGGTTGGTCACAGATTATGGAACATTCCGTTGTTCTTCTCTTTGTTCGACCACGCGGCCAATTGCCTCATAGTTCTTCTGCCACGTGGTGTAGTCTTTGGTCTCATAAATGATTAGATGAGCATAGTCACCTGTCACGACACATGTCGACCCAACAGTTCGGGCAAGCTTTCCATTAAACACCCAGCTTCTTCCCATTAGTGATGATCCAGTTAACAACTAGTCATGTTGTTCCAGTGGTTGAGCCCGCTAACAGCATTTGGAAGACCCTACGTTATGGATACTGCGGATATATCCACTTCAATCAGTTAAGCTTTTTTCCCGCAGTTGACTCCGCTACGATTCACATGTACGATGACGGTGTTACCGGTGGTGGCAGTTGAGTCTTGCAAGTCCCCTCTTCTGTCTCCGTGTAATACGCGGAACTCATTGTTGTCAGACGTTAATTTTGTCGCATGATCTGGATAGAAGGCATTACGATATACCGCGGGATTGTTGGACCGATTGGGTCAAGGTGAAAGTGAGTCCGGTAACTTTTCCGAGGATGACGACGTCTTTTTCCTCGGGCGATCCATGAATACCGGTCAACCGCGTGGCGTAAGTTTGCTGCCCAGCTGAGAAGATCTGCCTACATATAGCTAGTGGGAATCACCAGTCAAGACACTGGGCAGAAACCTTCAGCTTCGCCCAAGAGACAATGTCTTCACGCGTTGGTTCCGTCGCCGATTTCCCGGAAACTCGTCATCGCCAGTTCGAATGTGCTGGGATTACAAGTTGTTCTTGGGCAATATTCTCCTCTCCTTGCTCTACGGGCCAAATCCATCAACATGACGTGATGATCTGCATGCACAACGGCAACTGAAGCAAAGCCTATCACTTCCATGCCGGCCCGCGATGTAGACGTAGGCTGCGGTTGCCCAGCTTCGTGGGTTTGACATCGGGCGTTGTTGGTTCAATCAACCAGTGACTTGAAAATTCTTTCGCTATGCTTTACACTACACTAAAATGCCGTCGTTGCTTGCTATGCTTATTTTTCATCATGATGTGTGTGGGCTTTAGTTCGCCCGGACGACTTGAACCAACTCCAAATAATGATCCAGCAGAGAACCCTCATCGCTTTCTAAACTCAGACGGCCAAATAGGCCGCCGCAAATTGCTAGGTACGGCATGGCCGCCTTTCGACTCGCCTTTTCGCCGTTGACCAGGTAGTACACAATGAAACAGAGAGAGACGAGGAGCAGATGCCCCATATCTCCCCATCGCGTGCTCTGGGAGCCAACATCCCTACCAGCTTGTTAGCTTGCATATTCGGCTATGAATAAACCCCAGAAGAAACTTTACCTTTCGAGACCCTTCTCCCAGAACATCCCGCTGTTGGCCAGCTTCACGACTGCGAAAGCAGACTCGGCACACCGCTCCATGCAGCGCTCCCTCGTCTGGCCCGCAACCCCCGAAACATCCCCGTCGTCTGACGTGAGCGGCGTGATCCACGGGCAATGGATGAAGAACAAGGCCTGGTGGTACATGCAAAACACACGGAAAGCCTTGCGCAACTGCCCATCATCCTTGATCGACTGAAGTGTCTTGACGTCGTGCGCCTCATTCAGGGGCGCGGGGAGTCCTGTGATCCACTCGTTGAGAACGTGGCAGCTGGCCTGAAGCCGGTCGCGGCGGTCGTAAGCCGAGGTCGATTTGTTGAGCGCCCTGGGGCTGTACTGGAACTTGAGGACGGAGTGAAGGAGCTCTGAGAAGGTGTAGGAGACAGCGATCATGTCGTCTCCGCGGTCGAAGGAGGGGAACTGGCTGCCCCAGCCGAGATCCAAAATCTGAAGGTTGTTAGCGTGCACTCCCACCAAGAGAAATTCTGAAGACAAACTCACCGGAAGCATGCCGTGGTGGATGGCATATTCGGTCTCTAGGCTGTAGAGAAACCACACGCTTCGCTGAGCCAGCTCTTGGTCTTGCTCGCTCATATTGAGCTGCTGTCCTCTCGCCGCGTGAACCAGACGGAGGTCTCTGGCACAACACACCGCCCCGGTGATCTTCTCCCACACCAATGACTCGTCGCACATGCACTCAATGACCGCCTGCCACAAGGATTAGTGACACGAGCCAGCTGCCGAGCCGGACGATAAGAGCTCACCATGAGAAGCGTCGCCTGGAGCTTCAGAAGGCTGTTTGGGCAGCTCTGAATAGTCTTGTAGAGACTCAGAGCTGATTCAAGCCGTCTTTGCGCATCACGCGTTTCGTCTGATGTCGCGGATTCGCGACCACGCTGGGACGAGGTGTAGTATCCGATAGACATGATCGCCTCGACAAAGGCCATGACCAGAGGACTCGCATCGGGTTCCCGAGCTTGCTTCATAATCTTGTCGACAGCCGGCCTCGTCAAGAAGTTGCTAATACTAAGTCTGGATTGTCAGACAATTCGTCCGGATGTTCTCGTGCACAAAGGGCCAACATACGGGCAACAATCCTCGAAACAAGCTATGGCCAAAGGCGTCAGCTCAAATTCGAGTCCTTGTGAGATACGAGAGTGAACTTACCGTCACAGTAGCGAGACATGGTGATCTCGCTTTCGGGGAACCTCTTCGATCTATCTTGGTTGCTCTTAACCGGCGCGATCGCCCCATTCCCGCACAGGGCCCTCTTCAGACCGTTAACAATTTTGATCATCTCAGTCCTGTGCGGCTCCTTGCTGCTTCGCGCGATGCAATTGGGGAGACCGTAAAGGCTGGACGCGGCGAAATCAACATTAAGCGTGATGTCATTCGAAGGCTGCGTCTTCTCCTGCGGGTCCGGTTCGGGCTGCTGCGGTGGCTTCGGGGCGGTCATCCCGGCTTCAAAGTTGAAAAGCTGAGGGCACAATCAGCAAGAAGAACTAATGATGTGTTTCTTTCATTCTCTGGGGGAAATACTCACCATGTTGTAGTCTGGCGGGCTCGTTGTTTCTGGCCGGGACTGCTGGTGGGCTTCTCGTGCTGGCTGGGTCTGGGGTTGAGTCTGAGTCTGAGCCGGTGATGCGGAAAACTTGTCATCAACAAGCGGCGAGGCAAACTCAAAGTTGAAACCCCTGGCGGAATTGGACTCCGAAGGCGTCGTGTCGAGAAGTTCCATCAGCTCATCTTCACCTGGCAGCGGGAGATCCAGCATGTTCGTGTGATCGTCGTGACGGTTGTGGCGGGGATCAGGATAAGCGTCTTGCATGCCAAGCTGAAGCAGGCAGCTCAAGTCATCCGCATCTACTCTTTCATCGCTGTTTCCGGTGCCGTCGTTTGATCTTGGTGTGAGAAGTGTGTTGTCGCAGGCAAGTTGCTGCCACGCGTCGTATGGTGGAAGGGTGTCGTTGGAGTTGATATCTAGTCGTCGTACATTTGGCGTCGCTCTGCTATTTGTGCCTGGCGCACTCGTTCGTCGTGGCCTTGGGGCCAGAGGGGGGTAGTAACATGCTTGGCCGTTACGCTGGGTACGGTGAGTTTTGAAGCCTTATTTCCACGCCAAAAGGAGTTCCGGTGACATACGTCGCAGTTCAGACACGGGTCGGCGCCGTCGCCTTTGAAGCCGTCAGCCATCTGGATGCTCCGTGCCAGTCAAGGTGGAGAAACTCACATCGTACTTTCCTGGACCTGCACGCCTGGCAAGCGCCTCTTCTCCGGGTGATCCTCCGCATGATGAAAAGTGCGCGTGTTCCGGTGCAGTGCGCGTGTTCCGAGGAGATCGTAAGGACGAGTAAGCGAACCAATTCCCGAGAAATGGCTTCCAGAAGTTTTGACAAAAGTAACCGGAAACACAATCCCGCTAGAACGGGCAGAGCCGCGCTGAATGCAAGATTAGCTTGGTCTAAATAGTCAAAAGCATGAGTTCACCATACGGATGATGGGGAACAATCTCTTAAAGTTTGCACTGGGGTGAATTCGGACGGTCGTGGACTTGACTAAATACCGTCGAACGTGGGAATATCCACCTCGACAGGCCGGTCACTGGGGGTTTGTCTTTTGTCAGAGACGGGAACCTTGCTCAAGTCAACTATCTCATGTTATTGCTTGTTCGATCGCTTCAAGCTGCGCAAGCCCCAATGTTGCTGCATTCTCAGAGCCTGGCAACGCAACCCCTCTCAACAACCATGGCTTTGTTTCGGCCGGGACCAGCTTGTTGATAAGCTCAGGGGTAGCTCCTCCCCCAGGCCGCATACCCACGACAATATCCCATGCAGACACTCTTTTTGAGTTTGGGCTTCCCCTCACCGCGCAGCGCTGTGCTGGTTTTGCGCCATTCAAGGCTGTATATTCAGATGGCGATAGCCTTTATTGATGACTCGCCCGAACCCTGGATGGCCCCGACAACTTAGGTACAGGGAACAAGGGGACTTCGGACCCCCACAACTCGGGAGTCAAATCCGCGCAATCTTGAAGCGTACCAGTGTGCGTGCTCCTCCCGTGTGCGCGGGGGTGACCTCCTGATCTGTGTGTATCCCGTATCCACGAGCCCACAGCGCGCGGGCTTCCCATCTCTTACCCGCTCATTAATCGAGCCAGCCGGGACACTCCCATCCTCACGTCAACCCGCGGTGCCAACACACTAGAGCTTTCAAAAAAGAAACAGGCGTGAGCTTGCCTGCTGTAACTTAAGCCCGGTGGAATTGTGTGCCGGAACCCTGGATATTATTAACTCTCTGCCGGGCCGAGTCAGGGCCAGCGAAACGTCAACAGAGACAGAGTTCCACTAGCATCACCGTCGCCCAAATCTTAACCTTGAGCGTTGCGTAGGAGTCCCATAGGGCATCTTTCTTTCACGAGCAGGTTTTCATGCCATCTTTGGAATTGTTGCCCCTTGGTTATTTTCTAACACCGGGGCAGAAAACGTTGATTTCGTCTTCTCCCATTCAGCCGCTTTCGCATCGTCTATTATCTATCGATAGATGACCGGACAATCGGGAAACCCAAGAAACGTCAACACTGAGCTTTGAATGGCTTCTGTGCCGTGGAAGCGTTAACCAGACAATCAAGAAAACGTCCCAAACCCTAAGTGCCAGCTTGCCAGTGCAACCGCGATTCGAGTCATGCTCCAAGGGCCTCTACTGGACTTTCCGACTCGGACCAGACGAGGGCGAGAGTCCCTCCGTTATGCTGCCCACCGGCTCCGCGCAATGGTAAGGGCCGGAAACTCTATACGCCATGACGAACCAGTTTGAGTGTCGCGGTACCGACATTGATCGCCCGCCCTCAGACCGATACCGAGAATCTGTACCCCCAGAACCGCTACCAGCGGTAAATAAGTAGAAGCTGTGGGCCCCCCTGGTTATTGTCCCTCGAGCCACATGTTCCGTTGACTCGCCTCTTTCCCTCGGTGTTCCCAATCAGGGAGAAGCCGATCGTCGTCAGCTGAGAAGACCACACCCCAATACGCCCGCACAGTCCATAGCACCCTGGTCGATCATGGGAGAATCCCTCGCGACGTCCCAGCAGGAGCAGCCGCAGCCCGATGTCAATTATCAACCAAAGGCGGGCATCGCCAAGGAGGCGAAACACTACATCGCCCACCGGCCGCCTTATCCGGACTCGATGTGGAAGCTCTGGACGAGCTACCATCAAGGTCCCCTCTCAAGCTTCCATGACATCGGTTCTGGCAGCGGCAACGGCGCAGAGGCGCTGCTGTCTCGCGTGACGCCGCCGCCGAGCCACGTCGTGCTGACCGACCCCCAGGAGCAGAACATCGTGGACTGCCGGGCTAGGTTCGGAGACCGGTTCCCCGGCACCCGGTTCACGTATCGCACAGGCCGCGGCGAGGACCCGTGGGAGCCTCCCGCCAGCCTCGACCAGGTCGACTTGGTCATGGCGTGTGAATCCCTTCACTGGACCGTCCTCGAGCCCACGCTGGCGAGCATTGCCAGAAGTCTCCGTAAGGGAGGAACTTTCGCCGCTGTCATCTACGGGCCGTTCCCGGGGATCACGAACAACTCGGCGGCCAACGCGGCCTTTAAGAGCTTCATTGGAGAGCACTCATCTTTTCTCCTGAAGCAGGACTGGATGACGGAGAACTGGAAGCGTGTGGCGCGGCAGATGTTCCATGGCATGGACTCGGTGGCGCTAGGCGACGATGTCTGGGAGGACGTCAAGCGGATCGAGGTCAACTGCCGGGACGGGTGGTACGCCAAGAACTACGAGAAGATCGAGGGGACGGCGGACCCAGTGGGCCACCTGGGCACGTCGGAGCGAGTGACTATCGATGACAGCGAGGACTGGCAGATCACGGGGTCCGCTGAGTGGCTGAAGCAGTCGCTTCAGTCGATGAAGTTCGGGTTTACCGAGGACTCGTGGAAGTCTCCCAAGTGGCGGGAGATGGAGGAGGCGGCGGGCGGCGGGCCCTTGGAGCTGCAGTGGCAGGTCCACATGATACTCGCACGAAGGGGGGGGTGAGCGGGAGAGACGCTCGGGGTCTCGCGTGGCTGGGCAGAAGCAGGCATATGCGTTGTTCGAACCGTTGATCGTAGTCTGGCGGAGCGTTCCATGGTCAGGGGAGCGCAATATAGGCAACGGAATATTCCATACAATCGCGGTGCGGACATTTGCTCGTGACTCTTGACGGCCAAGCTTTCTTTCGGCCCTACATTCTGTCTATTGGATTGTTCCGAGCAGAACGTTTATGGGACGACGTGAAATGGTCTGATCTACGGAAACCATCGACTTGCGGACAATAAAGAAGCGCCGCGAAACCGAGCGAGCGGTTCGGTTTACTTCAGGCGGTCTCAAGCATGAGCAAAGTCCAGTCATTTGGCTGCCGAGCTGAGTTCAACATGCTTTCTTCATCAGCTCCGGACGATCCCCAAGAAAAAACTAAGAAAACCAAGAAACCTGGGCATCGTCAGGGTACCTGAATCAGTCTCTCACGTGATGCGTCGCCAGATCGCGAGGCCGTCGCAATCGCTTTACGACAAGAGCGACGAATCATGTCGCACTTTAGTGTCCGTCAGAAAAAAGCATCTTTAGCCAAAATGGGCTGCTAAGCCGGCGGGAGAAAAGCTTATTTCAACTCTTTGTGAGCGAGTAATTATCTTCGCTCAAATAGGGGGGCGTGCGTGAGCATGATTCAGGGGTGTTGTCCGTCTATCTATGTCGCGGCTTGCGGGGTTGAGTCTGTCTTTACCCGCAGGTAATCACCTGATGATCGGTAGGAGGGTGGTAACACCGAGTTATGGAGTCTGGGGATTATGGAGTTGGCCTTTCCCAGAGGGTCGCAATGACACGTAGGTTCCGCAACTCCACTTCAGTGTGCTACACTAGGCGGCTTTTTCCTGAGTAGCAGAACTGAAGGTAGACTCCTTATCTCAGAAGAAACTAAGAAACTATGGATTAACGCTTGGCGGAACAACTCGAGTCCTCAGATACGCGTATGTGCACGAGAACGGGTGCTACTCGGAACGATCACTAATGCGACTGCTCCCAGGACACCCCCCGCCCGCCTTGACTCACCGACATGTGGTTTAAAGCCACCGTAATGACTTATTGAGTTGCGGAAAAAGTTGCCGGTCAGGGGACGACTCTCAATGATCCCTGACGTTTGCTGGTGCCGGAGTACGTAGGCGGGCGAGTCTGGCCGGTTGCCATGACCAAGGCCATATGCTGTATTTGTCTTTAACGCCAGACTTGGACTAGATCAGGTTGTGTAATGGAGGCCTGAGCACGAGTATGCGAGTAAGCCCCGTTCCTCGGTATTTTGAAGTATCGAAGCATCGCCAAAGTACCAGAGCACCGAAATTTCGTAATCATTCAAATCTCCTGGAGGACTGCCGTATGATGGCCAATACGGCAAGTGAGGAAAACCATGTGGCTTGTAGCATCGAACAAAAGTGCCAAGCGGTCTTGGGAGTATTGCAAATTGCTCGGTGCTACGGCAACCCCATCTGACCCTCCTGGTGGGAACGACGATTGTTCCGATATATTGGTACGATCCGGAGGAGCGTTCCGGATATCGATTTCGCAATAGGGAGCCACGCAGGCTAACCTCCTTGCGCCATTCCCCCGGTACGTCGTGATCGTCGTGGGCAGCGACCAATCACATGGAGCCAAGGAGACTGTCAGCACGAATGAAGAATCACCGCTCTTAACACCGGCTGTGGGTACCTTGAGAAGGATCATATGGTCCTGCCACGAAGCTGGACTGCAAGGATATACCAAGGCCTCGCACGAGTTTTACTATGAGGGCGATTAATGTGGTAGTATTGGACCACCAATCTGACTGGGATCACAACATCCAGGGGAAAGGGTCCTTATACACCTTAGGGCGCTGTTCAGTCGCGGGCGCGTCATGCTACGTAATGAGATGAACACGGAATAATTCAGGGGACTCGAGTGGATTTTTCACATGTTTCTCGGGCCATCTTCCTACACGAATACTCAGGAGCTGGTTGGCATCCGGTGGACTAGGACAAGTGAAGTTGTAAAGGTCTAACAGTTCATGATTTGATTCATGGCCAATGTCTTCGCGACGTTGTATGGGTATGTACAAATACAAAGACAAAAATGTATCAACAACTAATATGCCCAAAAAAGAAAAAAACCCAACTCATTCTATGCCTTGGAAGCAACACCGTGCCCCATCATGACCCGTGAACTCTTTATCCATACAAGAGAAAATGAACCAAGACACTCTCCCTAGTGCTTAACAACTTGGCTAATACGCCCCATCTTGTCCTTGATCTTGTACTCAAAGTCCTCCCCGACATTCTGCTCCCAGTACTCCTCGATGCCGCCAATCTTGGGACCGAACTTGTACTCAAAGTCCTCGGCCGGGAGCAGCATGTCGTCACTGACGGACCGCTTGAAGGCGTCGAAGGTGACGTACGGCTGGGGGGCCTCGTACGCCCCCTTGTAGCCCAGCGCTCCCGGACCGGCGTACGCCTTGGCCTTGCTCGCGAACTTGGCGTCCCAGACGACCGTCCTGTCGCCGATGGTGTGGTCCGAGTGGACGGTCGAGCCCGCGACGCACTTGCCGCCCTTGAACGCCGCGTCGGCGCTGGCGGCCCAGATGGCGACCGGGTCGACGATCATCTTGTCCGTGTAGAAGAGCCGGCAGTTGGCGGCCTCATAGCGGAACTGCTCCGGGTAGCCGTCGTGGTTCCTGCGGGCGTAGGCGTTGCGCCAGTTGAAGGAGCCTGAGTCGGCGAGGCCGGGCAGCAGGGGCGGCTCGACGATGTCCGGAAGGATGCCGAAGGCCTTGCGCAGAGCGTCGGCCTTCTTCTGCTTCACCGCGTCCCTGCCTACCACCTTCACGAACTGCTGCAGCTCGGTGAACTTGTAGACCTGGGATCCCTCGACGCCGCCGACGGCCTGCATCGCGGCCTCGATCGGACGACCGCCGAGCGCGATCGTGCGGACGCCTTGCTCGCGGACCATGAGGCCGGTGAAGATGGTGCAGGTCGAGCCGCAGAAGCCGTCCGTCACGACGACAATGTCCTCGGCCGCGAAGGCCTGCTTGCCCTGGGGCGGGGGGAAGACCTCAGTCATGTTGAAGCGGACGATGTTGGTGACGTTCTGGCCGCCGACCGTTACGGGGCCGAACAGATCCTTCCATTCTTTGTACGGCTTGCGGTCCTCGTCGAGCACGCTCGTGATGAAGTCGTTGAGGTACTCGACGGAAGTGTCTCTACCGGTGTTGCCAAGGACGTTGAGGGCCTCGCTGGCGCGCAGACGGGAGCCGTCCCAGATGTCGGTGACCTTGGGGAAGAGCTGGTTGTACATCTGGTAGCCGGCGAAGATGAGGCCGCCGCCGTTGCCCTGGACGTCGATGATGAGCTTGGTCTTGCCGGCGGCCTTGGCCTTGTTGAGGAACACGTCGAGGGTCTTCCGGGCCTCGACGATCTCGTCGACGCCGTCGTTGCCGTACTCATTGAAGGGTGCGAAGCCGAGAACCGCGAGCACCGCAACGTTCTCGTATCCCTTGCCCTCGAGGAAGTAGCCCGAGATCCAGTCGTGCGGGTGCTTGACGACGGGGGCGGGGTATCCTGGCAGCGAGGTCGGCTGGAGCTTAGGCGTAGGCGTCGGCTCGGGCTCTTTGGTGGGCTCATCGGGGCTCTCAGTGGCGGTGGGCTTGGGGACGGCGGCCGTCGTCGTGGCGGGGATCTCGAAGGCCTCGCGGATGTCCTTGGGGCTGCCGATGTAAGGGAGGTTGTCCTTGGATACCCGGGCAAAGAGCTGGTTCACGAGGGTCGAGCCGTTGGTGAACTTGATGACCTCTGAGTCCGGCGTGGAGCCGACGAATCTGTTCAAGAAGCCGTCGCCGGAGCCGGTGGCCAGCATGGCCGCGCTTGTGAACATCTGGTTGTACTTGGCGTCGGGATCCTGGTTGAGCCTGCGGAAGGACTGGGCCTCGAGGAAGTCGACGATGGGCACGCCGTCGATGGACTCGATGTCGTAGACGTTCACGTCATCGGCAACGTCCTTCAGGAAGTCACTGCGAAGGTAGACTCTGGGAAGGCCGGTGACCTCGTCGGCGACGGAGACAACGGTGTTCTGGCTGGTGAACTGGAAGATTCCCATAATGTTTGCATTGTAAAAGAAGTGGCCATCGGCGGCTTGGTAGAACTATTGAGTATTCGGTCAGATCCGAAGAACGCGAAGCCGTTGGCGGTTAGTGTCAAGCAAAGCGCGCAACTTACCAGATTCGTAAGATCCACAGCGAAATCAATCTGGCTCTTGTATTCGTCCTTGCTCAACTTCGCCCTGATTTGGCCGAAGCCTGCCAGAACATCGACACCGGGGATGAGGTAGCTCTCTGGGGGGTTTGCCAGGGGCTCCAGGGTGCTTTGAAATGCGACATAGGGCTCGAGATAGTTGAGGAGGTCCTTATCCCTCTTCTTGTCGACTGGGATCGACTTGAGACAGTTGTATGCCAGGGAAGGCTTGATGAAGGCAGTCTCGAGTTTGGGATTCTTATCGAAAAAGGACTGGGCAGCAGCCTGTGCGAGGCCGCAGGGTGTCGTTGCGAACTCGTCCCGCTTCACGGCGGCTGCTGTGACGGTCCCCGCGAGGGCGAGTGCCGATGTAAATGACGTTCTCATCGTTGTTGATTAGTTCGAAGATGCTTGGTCCGTATCCGGTAAACAAACGCTCGATGCAACAAAAGAGAAGACAACTGTGCTAGGAAACGCAATCAAATGCTGTCGAACTGTTGCTGATGGGTATACTGATGATCCAAACACTTACCGAGCATTGGGAACGATTCTGGTCTTATATTCTGGGGCTCACGATGGATTTCCCGGTAGCCTGGCCCCTAGTGTCGACGCCATCATCTCGGCATCTTTCATCCCACCCCAGCCTCTGCGGCGTCCAGCCCCTGCAAGCGCGTTCGTCCTTTGGTGGAACACCGATGAAGTGTTCAAGCTTAAACCAGAGAGGAGCGCGTTGGGGCTGTGAAGACAGCGCCGGCCAGGCAGAACGGGCTCAGCTCGGGAGCCAGGGCTCGCCGGGTCGACGCTAGGTGCCTTAGTGTCGTGTGCTGGCGTCCGTCACTGCCCCCCGGTCTTCCGCTGGACTGTTTCTTCGTTCCTACGGGCATTGAGTGATTGGGATTGGCAGATGGTTCTCGGTTGTCGATGGGGTTTGATCCTTCGTGCTTACGCTTCTTGGTGGTTCCCCTGTGGAGGGGGAGCGGGTCACGGAAGCTGGCCAACAGGGGTTTGTTGTTGTGGGAGACGATCGAATGCTCATTCGACTCTACATCGTCGTACCAAAAGTGACTGCAGCTGAACACCGCCTGATGGGCAGCTACACCGGCGACAAAGAGGCGCCGTCCCCTAGTCCCTAGAGCTGACTGGGCTTGACTGTCTCAAGTGTAAAAAAGCCAGCGTGCATTCTGGCGCAGCGGATAGCGTCTGTGTCCAGTCTAACGCCGCCATCGAACCGCGCTTCAGGGGACGCGTCGAGGACACAAGGCTGCAGGGGTCTCACGATTACACGTGGGGATGAGAGCGCTCTTACTCCGTAGGATGACCATAATTAAACAGGGTCTGCAGCTATGAGGCACAGCCAGGAGGAAGCAAACATACCGGCCCGGACGTCAGCATCTGCGGGATGGAGGAGGCGGAGCCTTACATGACTGCATATTCGGCATATCAGGCCATTAAGCTATGCTGACTTGTTGAAGCAAGTTGAGAATTCTTTCGGATGGGTCCGAGGCTCTGCTCTCAACTCCATTGTTACTGGCTGGCTTCAGGATGATTCTCAAATTACCTAGATGCGCGTCCGCACTCCTGAAATGCTTCTAGATTTGGGCCATGATGACAAGACTTGGCGTCACTCGCTCTGCTTCAGGGCCAATACTAGCTGAAGCTTTAGAACGGTAATCAGCATCCCGTCGTTGAAGTTGACCCTGGCAATGGAGGACATGACCAACTTCCCTGCTCATCAGTGCCTGGCATGGATAGGCGGTCAATGACAACCGGCAAAATAGAACCATCGAAAAGAGAGTTGACGTCGAAATGCATGCTCTGGAATGGAGAAGCAAGAGCCGGTGTGGAGGTTACAGCCACTGTGGAAAAACGAAAGACCATCCTCAAGGTGGCGAAGCACAGAACCTCACCAAAGTCCCTGGCGATATTTCAAGCCTCTTTACCGGCTTATCGTTCCACTTCCCCATAGGGCATCGTCGTAATTCATCTAATCCCATCCAAGCCGCTCTGTGGCCCTGTTGTTGATGGCTTGTTCAGCCCTAACCCGCCAGATTGTGTGAGGGTCATCAGGGGTCAGTCGCTCTCCAGGCTGCAGTCCTAACGCCTAGCGTGAATTTGTACTATTTTTGACCCCCAAAAGACGTTTGCGGGCAGGCTACAGCATTCCTCCTCTGCTCTGCATGGGTCCGGCCTTGGCCGCAGCCGGGGGGGGGCCATGTCGTCCATTGCTGACAGTGTGGTTACGAGCAACCGGATTGAGCGACATGTTTTTCATTCAGTCCGAGCCTTCGGACTTCAGATTCAGTGCTGAAGTTGGATTCTTTTTCTTTTCCTTGAGTAATAACTCTATTTAATTCACCGACAGTTGAGGTCAACAAGGTGAGGGTTCCAACGTGACAACGTCGACCCAGTATATCTAGGCACGGCACAATCCCCCCGTTGTCTCCGCTTCCTTCGCCAAAAGATCCTCCTTCGGTAGCAAAAGCAGCAAATGGTTTCTAGCGGTCGGGGGACAGGGCCCTCTCTCTGTCCTCAAGGCAGCAGCGAAAAAGAAATTCAGACGCGGGCGCCACCACCGGATGCTAATCTTAATCTCCCTTAGCTCGTCCGACCGCTCGTCGATGCTAAGCAAGTCGCGTCCGGAGGTTTTCGGGCGCAGCCACAGCGCTCGAGTCAGCGAGCTCCCTCCTGCGGTTCACTCTCCAGTTCAAGATCGGGGGGGGGGGGCGCTGGAGAGCGGTCTCTCTCATCCTGGGGCTTGGAGGCTCCCCCGAGTCGCCGTCCTGAAGTCTCCACGTCGGTACCGCTACGACCCGGTCACCGGCCGAGTCGAGCCCCGAGGCCGGCAATGTATCCCGATTTATCGTGGTTCGTGTCTTGAGGTATCAGTCAAGGACGGCTGTAGTCAGTTCCAAGCCGACAAGTGCAGCAAAGAATCAGGACATGAAGCGGTCCCTTCAATTGGGGTGAAGACCACGTGTACGCACGTGAGATTGCCACAATCTCCAATCCACAGCGGTGCTGTATTGGTAAGACGGCGATTCGAGGACGTCATGACCTTCTATGTTCTCATCTCTCGTCGTTAGTGGATAAGGCGGATGAAGCACATCACGTCCCGGGTCCGGCCAAGCAGCCGACCGTTGCTGACAGGGGCACAGACCGATGAATCGCCGCCCCCCATGAGATGACGGCCATCGCCAATTGCAAGTCGTAGGGCTCGAGGATTAGCTGTAGCATTAACCGGCGTCTTGGCGTCCAATGTCTTCTTCGCTTCGCTTTCCCAACGACATATTCTTTGACTATTGACGACACGTGGGCTTGCCACAGTCGGCGTCTCGATTTTACCGTTGAGACACTTGCTGCATTTGGGAGGAAGAGACATGAGACTGATAGGGAATTCTGTTCCCGACGGCCTCTTCCCCGGGAGTGTTTTGCAGAGTTGAGGAACGTGAGTTTGCACATATCATGTTCCGGTGGGACAGTTCCATCGTCGACACTTTTCAATTGACGGCAGCACATGGACATCTTCTGGGGAGTTAATCGGGGACCGTCACACGCCTTCTAGACTCCTCGAGTTCGTGATTCTGAGTTGGCTAGCGTTCAATCGCAAGCTGAATGGAGTTGAGGAACACCGTTATACCTTTACTGACAGCAATGCAAACATCATCCCGCCCCGGCCTGTCACAACGGATCTCGATACGATTGGCTCGTGTTCGTCAACTGCAGTCGCAGTCCTTCCCGTCGCTGTATCGTGGTGTCATGCGCACTGACTTTGCCTTAACAGATGGACGCAATGCCAGCCGCGCGTTTGATCCTGCTCGCCACTATAACTGCACATTTGCCTCTGCTAGGGACGTTTCGAGGCCCTGCTGGGTGTGGCCTGCGTTAGAGTTAGACTTCGGTCCGAGACGCTCGCTCCCTGGAGCCGCCCTGGATGCCAAATCACAGGCTCCATGTCGGTTCGGGCTTCACGCTGCTCGGCGACAGGCAATTGAGCTGCCGAGAGCAGCTGGATGAGCACCGGGGAAGATATTATGATCACCTGGGACCCTGGTGTTCCAAAGCCTTCTCAGTGTTTCCCAGCTGCTGGCTCACCTGACTGATTGATTCGTTTTCCAGCTTGCCTGGCCATCGCAGTTCCATTCACCATCGAGGGGCGTCTCATCCCATTATTCGATTGCATGACTCGACTACTAAGCACGTCAATTTTGCATCCTTAGCGGTGTTGCATTCAGTAAAAGCTGGAGACTTCAGCGTGATTCTCATTATTCCAGCGACTTAAATCGGTGCCCCCATAATAGCGGTTAATAATTGCGCATCAAGATGGCCCAAGAACAACAGAACGACAGCGGCCGCGACGTCGTACAGAGCTTGAAAGCATTGTGTGCCAGTGTTTTATCCGTATCTGTCGAGAACATCGATGAGAACTCATCTTTCGTCGCCCTCGGTGGTTAGTATTCAACACCGCGATACCTGTTTTCCAGCGTAACGTAGTTGCTGATGATGCCCAGGCGATTCCTTCAAGGCAGTGCACCTCTTCCAAAAGTGCACAGAGCTAGGTCTCGGCGTGCGCTTCCAGGACCTCCTCCACAGGCCACTGCGCGAGGTAGCAACCTCGTCGCGCTCAGCAGCCCGCGGCGACGATGCCGGCGCCTCCAAGCGTGACGTCGCCGCCGGCGACGAGACGTACCCGCAAATGCCGTTCGGCTACAACTTAAGCAAGATCTTCGACGAGCTCGCAGCCAGGCACCGCCTAGGCCCGGACGACGTCGAGGACGTCTACCCGTGCAGCCCGATGCAGGAGAGCATGTATATCGGCCAGAAGATGAGCTCGAAGCGGCTCTACCGGACCCGCGGGCTCTTCGAGGCGCAGTCCGGGCTTGATCCGGAACGCTTCAGGCGCTCATGGGATCAGGTTGTGCTCCGGCACGACACGCTGCGCACGGTTTACGTGGAGACGTCGGATCCCGGGTCTGGGCGGCTTCTTGATGCCGTCGTGTTGAGGAAGAAGCCTGCGCGGGTGGTCGTGAGGCATTGCGACGACGTGGAAAAGGTCAAGCAGCAATTCCGGGATGGGGCTGTGGATGTAGGAGCGAGCGATGAGGAGGATCAGCATCAAATTACGATATATACCGACACGAAGGCGGCAAGAGGAGGGCGTGCTCTGTTTCAGATGGATCTCAATCATCTCACAGTCGACGGCAGCTCACTCATGATCGTCATCAATGAGTTGATTAAGGGGATCAAGGACGAGCCTGTACCGGGGACCGCGACAAGCTACGGGAGATACATCGACTATCTCCAAAACCAGGTCGACGAAGACGGAGCGCTGGATTACTGGATCGACTACCTCGATGGAGCAGAACCATGCTACTTCCCCGCATTAAACGACAACCGAAAAGGCAGCGGCGGTTCGTTTGAAGTCGTAGAAGTCCCTCTCACAACTTCCCTCGCCGATCTCCGAGCCTTCGGCCGCAGCCACAACGTAACGATATCAAACGCCCTCCAGGCCGTCTGGGCTCTCGTGCTCTACACCTACACAGGAGACCCGGACGTCTGCTTCGGCTACATGTCGTCCGGGCGGAGCCTGCCGATCCCCGGGGTGGCCGACATCGTCGGCCCGATGATGAACCTATTGGTTTGCCGCGTCGGCGGCATCGAGGGCAAGTCGCTTGCAGGCATGCTGGCGGAGATCCGGGACGACTTCGTCGGCTCGTTGCCGCACCAGTGCTTCTCCATCGGCAAGGTCCAGCGCATTCTCGGCACGACCGAGAGCAGGCTCTTCAACACCATCATGACGAGCTACTACTCGCCGGACATGTCTAACGAGAACAACCTGTTTAAGCTGGTCGCTTCCCATAACGCGTCAGATTTCGATATTGTCCTCAAAGTCAAGTACTCCGAGTCAGACGTCGACATTCGGCTTGCTTACTCTGACGCTACCCTTTCCCCCTCCATGGCTGAGAACGTCGCACACACGTTCTCCGCAATCCTTGAGAGGCTGGTCAAGACAAGTGATCCCGAATCTCCGGCACAAGACGTAACTGGTATCAGCCCTCAGGGACTTGAGAAGGTCATGGAATGGAACACGACAACTCCGGCCCCTGAGCTGCCGCCAACTTGCGTGCATCAGCTCATCGAGGAGCGCGCCAGACTCCAGCCAGACGCCCCCGCCATCTTCGCCTGGGACGGCGAGATGACCTACAAGGAACTCGACGAAGCAGCAACCTCAGTAGCGAGCCACATCATCGACACGGGCATCGGCCCGGGCGCCTTCATCCCGCTCTGCTTCGAAAAGTCCAAGTGGTACCCGGTCGCGCTCCTTGCCGTCATGAAGAGCGGCAACGCCTTCGTGCCTCTCGACCCGTTGAACCCGGCTGCCAGGAAGCAAGAGATGCTCAAGCAGGTTGGTGTCTCGGGGGACTGGGGCGTCGTAATATGCTCGCGGAGACACGTCCGTGAGTTCACGGGCGTTGCTGGCTATGTGCTAGAGTTGAACCGCGAGCAGCTCTCGACGATCCGCTTCGAGCAGCCGACGCACCCGCCGCCTCGCGTTACGCCGCAGGACCCGGCGTACATCATCTTCACTTCCGGTTCGATGGGGGTGCCCAAGGGCGTTGTCATTGAGCATGGTGCGTATGCTTATGCTGCTCGCGCACACGCCGAGGGGATCAAGATCGGTACGGGGTCCAGGGTGCTGCAGTTTGCCTCGTACGGCTTCGATACCAGTATGGAGGACCACCTGACGACGTTCGCCGTCGGCGCATGCCTCTGCGTCCCCTCCGAGGATGACCGTCTCAGTCTACCGGACCTCGCGGCCTTCACCACCAAAGCGCGCGCCAACTGGGCCCACTTGACCCCCTCTTTTGCCGAGATGCTCACCCCGACGCTGATGCCGACGATGCGGACGATGGTCCTCGGCGGCGAAGCCATGTCCGGCAAGAATGTACGCACCTGGGCCAACGCGGGCCGCACTAAGCTCGTTCAAGTGTATGGGCCGTCCGAGTGCTGTGTGACGAGCACCATCGGCCCGGAGCTGGGGTCGGACGGGGACCCGACCCAAATCGGCTCGGCAGTGCCGGGGTGCGCCACGTGGGTCGTCCGCCCGGAGGATCCGAACATGCTCCAGGCCGTCGGCGCCGTTGGAGAGCTGCTCATGGAGGGCCCTATTCTGGCCCACGGATACCTCAACAGCGCGCAGCAGACCACGGAGGCATTTGTCACCGCTCTGGCGTGGGCGCCTGAGAAACGGTTATACCGGACCGGCGATCTGGTCAAGTACGACTCTGCTGGCCGGCTGCACTTCGTCGGGCGGAGGGATGGGCAGGTCAAGCTCCGCGGGCAGAGGATGGAGCTGGGCGAGATCGAGCGACAGCTCGTTCTGGAACCCAAGGTCCAGCACTGCGTCGTCGTCGTTCCCTCGTCAGGACCCTGTGCCAAGAGGCTCGTCGCTTTGATCACATTCTCCGAGACCGTATCTTCTTGGGCCCCCACGGCGATATCAACTCCTTCGACGTCGATAGAGACCGTGAACTCAGCTTGGACGCACCACATAAGTCGTATGAGAGATTTCCTCCTCGACAGGATACCGCCGTTCATGAACCCGGAGTTGTGGATCGTGCTGCGAGCCATCCCGCGGAACTCGTCTGGCAAGCTGGATCGGAAGAGGTTGACGAAGTACCTGGAAGTTATGTCGCAAGACGAGTACTCCAAGCTGGTCTCACTTATGGAGGACGACAGCTCGGAACGGCCTGGGACCGTCATGGAGCAGCAGCTTAGAGAAATCTGGAGCGAGGTTCTGAACGTGTCGCTGGACGAGATTCGCTGGAACAGCTCTTTCTACTATCTCGGTGAGTCAAAAGCTACAGTTCAAACACAGTCTCTGATGTTAATTACTTTCCAGGTGGTGACTCAATCTCTGCCATGACCGTAAGCAGCATGGCAAGGCAGCAGAGGATATCGATATCTGCCGCCGAGGTGCTTCGATGCCGAACGATAGAGCGTCTGGCCAAGCTAGCCTCCGAAGCTACGCAAGAGGTATCCAAGACTCTTGTTAACGGGGACCTGAAACTAGACGAGCCGTTTGAACTGTCGCCTATCCAGCAACTGCATTTCCAAGCTTCGTCTGAAGGAGACGTCCTGGACCAGCAGACCATGGTTGTGCAGATCACCAAGAAGGTTGGTCAGGATACCCTCCTAAGCGGGCTGCAGTCGCTGGTGGAAGCTCACCCGATGCTACGCGCCCGCTTCGAACGCGTTGATGGAGTTTGGAAGCAGAGAGTCCCCGGCTCCGATACCATGCAGAGGTGCAGGGTGAGGTTCCACAACCGAGACAACATCGATTACGTCGTCGAGTGCATCAGCGAGGCGAAGCGGTCCCTCGGCCTCACAGACGGATCGTTGATTGCCGTCGACGTCTTCGAGACCGGCCGTCGGACGCTACTTTCCATCACGATTCATCACCTCGTGGTCGATACAGTGTCTTGGCGGACTCTCTTCCGCGAGCTTGAGAACTTCCTGCTGTTTGGGACACGAGCAGAACCGGAGATGACGACATACCAGTCATGGTGCTTGGCGCAGTCACAGTACGCATCCAGTCTCGGTATTCGGGATGTCTTGCCCTCGTCAGACGAGATACCGAGAACCGACGTCGCTTTCTGGAACATGGAAGGCAAGGCCAACTGCTTCGAGCACTCCGTCACCAGAACAGTGGTTCTTGATCCCGAGTTCACGAGATCGCTGTCTTCAACCCGCGAGATGGTGAACTACACCGCCCTCGACATCATGACGACGGCCATCACCGAGTCTTTCCACGAAACATTTGGAAGATCTCCAGCCGTCTTCATCGAGGGACACGGACGGGAGTCCTTCTCTCATCATGCCAACCCGTCAGACACAGTCGGCTGGTTCACAACCTTCTGTCCCGTGTTCGCAAAACACCAACAGGGCAAGACCATAACCACGCTGAGAAGCGTGCGCGACTTCCGAGCTAAGACGCCTCTTAACGGCCTCTCCTACTTCGCCTCGCGCTTCCTGAATAAGGCAGGCGTCGAGGCGTTTAAAGACTCGCACTGGCCGATGGAGGTTACCCTCAACTACCTGGGATCGTTCCAACAGTTCGAGAGAGACGGTTCGCTCTTCAGGCGGTGCGACGACGCCCTGCAGGCCAAGCTATCAGAGCTGAGGCGCCAGCAGCGCGCTAACACGAAAAGATACGCGCTTATCTCGATCCTCGCGGTCACCAAGGACGACCAGCTCTCGATCGAGGTCGAGTGGAATTCCCAGATGAGCCACCAGGACAAGCTCAACGACTGGGTGTCACAGCTCGAGCAGAGCCTTAACCAGATAATCGTCCGCCTTTCGACGCAGGACCCGCCTCTAACCCCCTTCACCCCGTTTCTAAGACTTCCGCCGTCCGTCGGCCTTAACCCGAAGAGGCTGTCCTCCGTCCTGAGCTCGGCAAAGTCGCGACTCGGGCTCCAGCCAAGCGATATCGCAGCGGTGTACCCCTGCTCGCCCATACAAGACAGTCTGATGCTCTCGCAGCTGAAGAGGCCGACGGACGTGTACAGCCAGCATTTCCTCTTCAAGCTCTCTGGGACGCCGCCGCTGAACCCAGCAAAGCTGGCTGCGGCTTGGAACCAGGTCGTTGACGCGCATCCCATTCTTCGCACTACTTTCCTCGAACACACCGACGGCTCGTTCCTGCAGATCGTGCTCGATTCCGACGTACCCGAGGCCGAAGTCTTAACCCTCGAGGACGAAGAGCAGATTCCCGAGCTCTGGGCCAAGCAGTTCGCGTCCACCGGACCCTCGCCCTTGAGCGGCAAGCCTCTCCATAAGCTCCGGATCTACGCAGCGAAGAGCGGCTCGGTGTACTGCTGCCTGGACAAAAATCACATCATCACCGACGGCGCGACGTCTCGGCTCTTGGTCCGCAACTTCCTCGACGCTTATGAGGGTCGAGCGAGGGAGGATTTGTGTCCGTACGCGAACTACATCAAGTACACCTCCGAGCAGGACATGGATGAGATTACACGGTACTGGAACCACTATCTCGACGGAGCGGTCAGTTGTCAGTTCCCAAAACTCTGCCAGGCGCCGTTCTCGCCTAGCAAGAAGGTGGAATTCTCACGCACGTCCTCCACGATCTCGGATAAGACGAGCCTGGAATCCGCCTGCAGGACTCTCGACGTCACCCTCCCCGTCATCTTCCAGGCTGCTTGGGCGGTGGTGCTTTCTACATACCTCAACTCGGACGACGTCACCTTCGGCCTCCTGTGCCACGGAAGAGACGTCCCGATCCCAGGAGCCCAGGAGATCATCGGCCCAATGGCCAGCATCGTGCCCATCAGAGCTAGGCTTCCATCCAAGACTCACGTTTCCGGGGTCATCGACAAGTTGCGGGAAGACAGCATCGCTCATCTTGCGAGGCAGGCGATATCGCTCGCGAGGATATTGCATGCTGTTAAGCGCAGCGGAGACTCGATATTCAACACGATACTGAACTTCCAAAAGACAGGCGCCGCGTCTCTGTGGACTAATACCAAGGCAGAGCTCTTGTATGCACACGATACAAGCGAGGTAAGCCCTTTCACCAGATTGAGTTTCGTTCTTAAACTAGTTGCTAACATATACCAGTATGATATTGCCGTATGCATAACGGACGATGGGAGCCGACTCGAGGTCACGATTGAGTCTCCAACGCACTTCATGTCCGAAGCCCAGTCGCAGCGTCTCCTCTCAGTCTACATCAACGCCGTTCACAGTATGGTCCGCGATCCCGATGCCGCCATCGGGGACCTCAGTCTCGCCACCGACCTAGACCGCGACCAGCTGCACGAGTGGAACGCAAGAAACTGGGAGACCAGCAAGCGCTGCATCCACGAGATGATCTCGGAGACGACCCTCCGCCAACCCTCTAGACCCGCGATCTCGTCATGGGACGGCGAGGTCACGTACGCGCAGCTCGATCTGCTGTCAACTAAGCTCGCAGCACAACTCCAGTCCATCGGCGCCAAGCCCGAGGAAGTCATCGTCTTATGCTTCGAAAAGTCCCTCTGGGCCGTCGTCGCAATGCTGGCCGTGGCCAAGTCGGGCGCCTCCTTCGTCCACATCGACCCCAAGGGCGCACCCAAGAGAACGGAGTTCGTCATCAAGCAGACAAAATCCCGCATCGGCCTCGCCTCCCTCGAGCAGTACGACAACTTCGTCTCCCTTGTCGAGACGATCCTCATCATCAACAAGCCCTCCGTCATGGGCCTCTCGACGCCAAACATCAACGAGGTGCCCTCCTCCTCCGCCGAGCCCGCCAACACGCTCTACACAATCTTCACTTCCGGCACGACCGGCACTCCAAAGGGCGTCGTGATCCCGCATGAATCCTTCTGCTCGGCCGTAGTCGCCAACCGCGCGGCGCTGCAGATCAAGGCTACATCTCGCGTGCTGCAGTTCACAAACTTCTGCTTCGACGCCTCGCTCGAGGAGATCTTTACGGTTCTCGTTGCTGGCGGGTGCATCTGCATGCCCTCCGAGAAGGAGCGCCTCTCCGACGTGCCGGGATTCGTCGCGCGGAAGAAGGTCAACTGGGCCGCCTTCACGCCGTCCTTCCTGCGCACGCTGGACCCGGCCGATCTCAAGTCGGTCAAGTTCATCACCGTCCACGCGGAGCCCATGGGCCAGGACCTCGTTGCGCGCTGGGCAGATAAGATTCACATGCGCCCAAGTTACGGGCCGACAGAGTGCTCCGTCACCAGCACCGTCGGCTCGCGCTTCGAGGTCGACACGGACGCGACGAACATTGGTTTCCCCATCGGCTGTCGCGGTTGGGTCGTGCACCCGGACAACCACGACGTGCTGATGCCGGTCGGTGCGGTTGGAGAGCTTCTTCTAGATGGGCCGATCATCGGCCGGGGATATCTCAACGACGAGGCCAAGACGGAGGCAGCTTTCATCGACCCGCCAGCGTGGGCGGCCCAGTCCGAGTCCGACTCTGGTAGCAGCGGCCGCAGGAGGATGTACAAGACCGGCGACCTCGTCCGGTTCGCTGAGGACGGCAGCCTGCTCATCCAGCGCCGGAAGGACCACTCTCAGGTCAAGATCCGAGGACAGCGGGTTGAGCTCGGCGAGATCCAGCATCACCTCGACAATCTCTCCGGCACCATCCAGCACAGTATGGTCTTCGTGCCTGGAGCTGGGTTGCTGAAGGGCCGACTGGTGGCGGTGGCGAGCTTGACGGCTCTCTCTGGTGGGTTGGACACCGGTAACTACGGAGTCCAAGCCTTGAAGACGCTTGACACGCAGACTTTGGGCGTCGAAGGGCGACGCAAGGTTGGCCGCACCCTTGACGAGATTTCCTCAACACTGGAGAAGGATCTGCCACAGTACATGATCCCGGAGACGTGGCTCATCGTTCAGAGCGTTCCTGTGCAACTCTCGCTGAAGCTGGACCGTCAACGCGTGACGAGCTGGGTTGAAGAGCTCGACAAGGCGACACTTCAGTCGACTCTGGAACTCAGCCAACATAACGGTTCTCACCGCGAATTTGGTTCCGATACCGAGGAGGCCATTCGAAAGGTTTGGGGCGACGTGCTCGGCATTGAAGCTGGTAAGTGTCATCATTTCAGCGGCACTGTTCGCGAGTGATACTAACTGACTGGATAGATCGCATCGCATTGGATCAGTCTTTCTTCAGACTGGGAGGCGACTCCATCTACGGTGAGCATAACCTGGACCCTACAGGCTTTGGAACAAAAGCTAATTAGACATCGTTTTATGCAGCCATGCAAGTGATGAAGCTTTGCAGAGCCATGGACTTTCAGGTCTCAACTCAAGACGTCCTCGCAAATCCTACTGTTCGCCAACTTGCTTCCGTCGCCGCACCGGTCGCGCCCACTGAGTCCTCGATGCCGACGCCTCCCCACTCGCCGGACGACACGGTGCACCTCTCGCCGTTTGCCAAGCACCTATCCGAAACCAGCAAGAACGTCGAGATCATGGTCCCCTGCTCGCCGTTCCAAGAGCGAATGTACCGGTCCTTCCTCAAGAGACCCCAGAAGCCTTACTTGTTCAACAGTCTTGTCGCGTTGGAGGGCCTGGACAATGTCTCCCCCATTGACGTCAACAAGCTTCTGCACGCCTGGCAACAGACGGTCGATAGACACGCCATCCTGAGGACTGTATTCGTCCTAGACCCCGAGGCGGACAGAGTGCTCCAGAAGGTGCTCAAGAACTGCCGGGCAGATATTGCCGTCTCATCGGTGCAGTCGGAGTCAAGCGCCATCGCTCAGAGCAAGTATCACTTGAACGCCACGCGATCAAGGCTGTTCAAGGACGACTCTCCTCCATTATCCGTGCGGCTCTTTTTCACGTCCGACGAGCGGTGCTATGTTCACTTCATCATGGGGCACATTCTTATTGATCACGTCAGCCTGACTCACGTCTTTGCGGACTTCACGAGCTTCTACCGAGGACAGGAACCAGCCGCGCCCCAGACAACCTTTGACAAGTACATACAGTATCTCAGCCGCACGCGAGACATCGAGTCGAGCAACAAGTTCTGGGTCAACGCCCTCAAGGGCGTGAAGCCGTGGCAGATTCTCTCAGACGCCGGCACCACCAGCACCTCTGACCCGCACGCCATGGGATCGATCAGCTTCTCCCTCGAGGTCACTGATTCTACGCGCAGCTTCCTTCGCGGAGCGGGAGTCACGCTGTCGAACCTCCTTCAGTTCTCCTGGGCCGCGACCCTGCACGTCTACACGGGGCACGCGACGGTTTGCTTCGGGCACCTGATTTCCGACCGCGACGTCGATCTTCCGCATGCAAACGACATCGTGGGGCCGATGTTGTCTGTCGCGATCGCCCGAGCCGCGCTTGATGACGGCACCGTGCTGCTCGATGCGCTGCGCGGATTCCAGGAGGAGATCATCCGGGGGTTGCCGCACAAGACGTACGACCTTGCGGAGGTCGAGCGGCGGCTTGGCTGCGAGGAGACGGGAGTCTTCTCGACGCTGGTTAACTACCGCAAGGTAAAATATGCTGGCGAAAACGCGGATGTCAATTTCCGGTCGATTTGGAAGCAGGATCCGCACGAGGTACGCGATGCCCGCGATCGTTTAACGTTGTTAAAGTCATTTTCTAATAATGTCGCAGCAATACCTCGTCCTAGCCTTCAACGAAGAGCCATCTCGGCTGGAAGCCTCGCTGACCTACTATGAGTCGCTGTTCTCGAGGAAGACGTTGGAGACGCTGGCTGATACATATCAACGCATACTCGGGTTGATGATCGGCGGGCAGCATCGCACAGCTGGTGAAATGAAGGCGGTTTTAAACGCATGAACATGGGTTTTTCTGTATAATTTACGAAACAAGAGATGTATAGTTTCTTTTTCATCTTTTTTGTGGCATTAATACAATAGTTCAAGACACATTTGGCTCAGACTCCATCTTGTTGACTTGTAACTAGTACACCTTTTCAATTGGCGTATCACAGAAGGACGCGGCGAGGAAAAGCATTCGACGTCTACCACACCATGAATATTTATTTTGCAATACCAAGTAAGAGTCTTTGATACTGACAGTGCGGATTTAATCATCAAAAAGCCTTCTCTAATAATATCATGTTCCTCCACCTGCCGTTGCACCATTTTTGACCCTCGACTCAGCCAGCGCAAATGTGGAAGTTAAGGTCACTGCCTGTGTTATTCCATTACCGAGCTGCTTGGCGTGTTCAATCATCAGGCCCAACTCACAAACGGCGCGACTCAATGCAATCAATATTCTTGGTATCACAAACAGCAGGAGACTTGGAGGCGGTCGTCGCCTTTGCGCCGGCGATTATGAATCTCGGACCGAAGTGGGTCCACACGGCGGTCCGGAGGTGAGGTCCTCGGACCGCGCCGTATCTGGTCAACTGGGCCAATGAGAAGCGAAGCCGTTGCTCGTGCACCAGCCTGTGCTACATTTCCAGGATCTTGGCGAGGATTCGACTGACTGACTGAGGTTCCGCCGGTGAGTTGCAGTCGTCCATTCCGAGTATTCGATTCCTCTGCGCCTGGATCACACTGCCCAGTGTCCAGAGCCCAAAGCAAGTCGCTCGAGGAAACAGTGGGAGGTTTGTATATGCACACCTGCTCCGAAGCATCCAGCCTTTGTCCCCCATTCCCTCAGGTGCTGCTCCCTGAGGCTGGACACACCAACGCTTGCACCCCACATCTCTACCCTTTTTGATCTTTCCTCCTAGCCCCCTCAGTCACGATGATGATGCCATCCGGGCCCAGCAAGAAGGAAGAAAAGTACTCCCTCCTCAAAGACGAGACGGAGGGAGAGTCCTGCGAGGAGGAGCCCTCGCGGGCGACCTCGGTCGACCAGGAAGCCGGCACGGTTAGAGTGAAGCGCCAGCTCCGCCTCCCCTGGCAGTCCCTCGACCCGGCCTGGAAGTCGTGGACGCTCTACGTCCCTCTCGGCCTCATCTTCGCCATCCTCTTCGGCCTGGCCTTCTTCCCCTCGTGCGAGAAGTGCCACCGCATCGACACGACGGGCTACGTCTGCGCGCCCAACGGCGCGATCCCCAAAATCGCCCGCGACCGCGGCTGCGAGTTCGACACCATGTCGTTCAAGTGGTGGCCCAAGGAGCCCTTCCTTGACGCGGACAACCAGGCGCTGCTGAAGGACTTCCACAACGACGGGCCGTGGCATAGGTACTACGACAAGGGCGGCAAGCACGAAATTCCGGGGACGAGCGAGGTGCTCACGGCTGGGTGGGTGACGCGGAAGGAGCATACTTTCCACTGCATGTATACGCTTCGTCAGACACATTTGTGGATGATGAAGGGGTACGATGCGCCGTGGAACTACACGCATACGATTCACTGCACGAAGTATTTGATGGACACCATCTTAGAGAACCCGCCCAAGGACTTTGACGATCTAACGGTCCATGGAACTCCTTGGCCGGAACACCCCGACGTGGTGAGTTAGCCTGATTCTTGGTAGCCTTTGAACAGACTGATTGACGGGTTGAACAGGTGAAACCGTACTACCCGTGCAAGCAAGAGGGACTGAGCTGCGAGTCGTGGTAACAGCATGGCGTTTGCGGAGGAAGACGCATAGTTGGATGGCATAGCCTTGGAGGAATCATGGCTCTTGCGACGGTTTTCGAGTCGACCACTGGGTTTTGTGCTTGTTGCGCGTGCTGTCGAAAGACAGGCCGGGTGTTCGAGTTGTTTATGAAATGCGATCTCGAGAATGCTCATTGAACAGCCGTGCAGATGCATTTGGCCATGCTCTCCCGCACACGTGAAGTGCGGGTTTCAAAGCTCGACTGGAATACTTGAGTCAACGGAATCTTGGTGAAACTTCGAGACGGTCGGGCCAGCAAGCATCGGTAGATCTCAGCCCCGAGGGACGGGTCAATAGCACCCTACCCATGATCGCCTGAGTCCCCATGCACGGCTGTCACGACGAGGGGTCGATCTCAGACCTGCATGTCGCGCCAGACTGTCGGCTCATCTCAGCTTTGGGGGACTAAGCTGCCCTGGGCCGTTTGCATGCAATCCGAGATCTTGGTATTCGTAGCTTATTGCCAATACTAATAAAGAGATCACCCAGGTACGGCAGCTATTTTGAAAACATGAGAGCTCTAGGGAACGGCAGCGTCACGAGTCAGACGGAGAGAGAGAGGCCTCGTAACAAGGTGGTGCCATGTCCACCCCGCTCGATGAATCCAATCAATATTCATTTGTTGCCAAGAGAAACGTGGACTCTGTCTCCGATACTCAGAGTCAGCGTGCAACCTCGCTGAAATGCACGGAACACGGCACAGACGAGTCTGTGGCTGGGACGGAACTCGACTCCCGAGATGTTACCTCAGATCTGAAGATGGGGAAAAGAAAGGGTGAAGAGCAAATGTCAAAGGCGAGGATGGACCTCGCAGCCCAAGGTCTTTTTGTTTGCTAAAAATTGTGGTGAAGTGTCGATCACAAGCAAGGTGGGCGGCGACAGAGAGATTTTGAGCAACTTGGCGTGCCCCTGAAGGCGTGCTGCTCGCTGCTGCGCACATCCATGCGCCACAGTTAATTATACTCGTAGCGAGGTAAACATTTCCCGCCAATTGAGAGCGCGATATTCCCGCTTATGAGGGGTAACTGTGGATCGAGCATGGATGTGGACGGCCACCTGAGGCCGTTGGTCAGTCTCGAGTACAGTAAACAGAGAGTCTGTTGCCGTCAATCATCGTCGAGATCACCGATTCACTCGTCTCTGTAACTGGGACGCTAGAGGAGAAAAGCAACGCGGTCTTCGTCATCGGGGCTAGGAATATTAGTGATCCAGATTCAAATCATCACGGCAGATGGGCGGCACGACATTGCTCCTCAGGGGCGCGGTGACAGCTCCTTCACGTACGATTTCATGGGCGTTAATTACCGACCCGTTCCTTGCAGCTTCTGAAAAGGGACCAAGGCGGTTCCTTCAAGGTTTAGAGTAAGAGGGCGGGCGAGTGGGAGGGTGAGGCTGCTCTCCCGCCCAAGCAAAGCCCACGTTTATCCACTCGGCCGAAGCCCCTGTTCGGTTAGTTCATCCGAACAATGCGAGAGTGCAGCTGCAGCCGAGGTGACAGGGGAAATGTCAGTTAAATTAGGGCATGATTAGACGAAGCCAGAGACGCTGGTAAAGACAAGGCCCAGACTCTTCGTGTCAAACAGGAGGCCGGTGATTCGACCTGCATATCTGGTGGACTCTCAAGTCTCAAATGCAGGTAAACGCGGGCTAACTTGAAAGATCAAATTGCATTTCACGTCATAAGGAGAGGGAGGGCGAAAGGCCTGGCCGGGGCTGCTCGCCAATGACAAGATCCTTATTTGAAACGTCACGCCAACGCGCCCTGTTGGCGCGCTTGGCACGAGATAGCAGACACGTTTATTTCAAACATTCTAGCGGCTCTGAGGATGCACATCCCGGGGGCCCCTGCCGCCTGCCGAAGACCGAGCCCGCAGACCAACACGGAGGATCTCCCGGGGGGGCCCGGTATGGCGCCAACAGACCCCCGGCCTATCGGGTTTGCAGTGTCATGTATGCAACCCCCCCTTGGGAGGACTCGAGATTAAGGAAACTTGCTTCTGTGGGGGCACTTTCTGTCTGTGTCTGCGAGGGAAACCCCGCCGCAAGAGTCTGTTGGAAACTTTGGGAGACTGTCTAGGCGTGGGGGAGGAGAGAGGAGATATAACTCCAGCCCAGCTGCTCCGTCGAACTCTCTTGCCCTCTCCTGCTCTTTTGCTTCTGGTCTTTGAGCTGCTTCTTCGCTGCATTCCTTCTCTTTCGAGTCACCGCTAGTACGGTGTTTTCATTCATTTCTACCAAAACCAGTTGACCCTAGTGGTTAGCGTTCCTTCTCTCAACAACCAACTCATTCTTTCATTGCCTTTTTGGAAACCCTCCAAAGCCGTTCCTCCAAACCCACAACCAAATTCGAAACTAGAAGAAAGACAAATAAAGAACCGCAACAATGCGCTGCACCTTCTCCGGAGTCCTGGCGGCCCTCGGGCTCGCCGGCTCTGCCGCCGCCCAGCTTCGCGCCGAGGCCTACTCTGACCCCCAGACGGGCATCGACTTCCAGCGCTACAAGCCCAACAACTACCCGTACAGCTTCGGTATCGCCGTGCCCGAGACCATCGGCACCGACTTCATCGGTCAGATGGTCGTCCCCATCTCTGAGAAGGGCAACTGGGGTGCCGTGTCCCTCCGCGGTGGCATGCTGAACGGTCTGCTGTTCGTTGCCTGGGCCGATGGCGAGGAGATCCGGACTTCGTTCCGTCTTGGCTCTGCCTACTCCAACCCTGACGTCTACACGACCACCGAGGTTTCCGCTGTGCCCATCGCCAACGGTACCTTCGTCAACAGCACCCACTTCTCCTACACCTTCCTCTGCCAGGGCTGTGTCATCGCCGACAAGACTTCCCTGACCAGCGCCTCCCCCATCCTCGGCTGGGCCTTCTCCGACGCCAACCCTACCACCCCGTCCGACCCTGCCAGTGCCCTCAACTACCACTCTGCCGGCTTCGGCCAGTTCGGTCTTGACATCGACGGTGCGAAGTCCGCCAAGTTCGAGACCTGGTCCAAGTTCGCCGAGCCCGAGACTGCCCCGACCCCGACCCCCGGGGGCGGCTCCGTCCCCGGCAACGGCACCGTCACCCCCCCGACGACCTCCAACAGCACCTACGACGTCATCGTCGTTGGTGGTGGCCCTGCTGGCATCATCGCCGCTGAGCGTATTGCCGAGTCTGGCGCCAGCGTCCTGCTCATCGAGCGTGGCCCTGCCAACACTGTTCCCCTGGGCTCTGACCTTGCTCTCCCCTGGAACGACACCCTCACCCCTTACGACATCCCCGCCCTCGGCAGCTCCATGACCTCCCTCTCCGGCATCAAGCTCTGCAGTGATACTGCCTCCACCGCCGGCTGCCTGCTCGGTGGCTCCAGCTCCATCAACGGTCTCAACTTCATCCACCCCCCTGAGCACGACTGGCAGCGCTGGCCCAAGGGCTGGAACTGGGCCGATGTCGCCAAGGCCGCCGACCGCCTGTACGAGCGCAACCCCGGCACCACGGAGCCCTCTGACGACGGCAAGTACTATGACGACCACGCCTACAAGGTCCTCTCCGGCCTCCTGTCCGCCAAGGGCTGGACCGAGGTCGACTCCATCGAGTCCCCCAACCAGAAGAAGGAGGTCTTCTCGCGCCCCTCGTGGTCCATCAAGGACAACCTCCGTGCCGGTCCCGCTCGCACCTACATGCCCTTCGCCCAGCAGCTCCCCAACTTCACCCTGAAGCTTGAGACCAAGGTGATCCAGGTCATCCGCACCGGCAGCACCGTTACCGGCGTCCTCGTCCAGGCCGCCGACGGCAGCACCCAGATCATCAAGATCAACAAGGGCGGCAAGGTCGTCCTCGCCGCCGGCGCCATGTCCTCCCCTCGCATCCTCTGGAACTCTGGTATCGGCCGTGCCGACGCCCTCGCCATCGTCCAGGAGGGCGCCTCCAAGACCGGCGTCACCCTCCCCGACGAGGCTGACTGGATCGACCTCCCCGTCGGCCACCACCTCCAGGACCACGCCCAGGTCATGCTCCAGTTCAACGCCAACCCCAACTTCACGGCCTACTCCTTCAACGCCATCGCCAGCAGCCCCGTCCCCGCCGACCTGGACCTCTACAAGCAGGGCTCCGGCCCCATCACCCAGGCCGCCCAGCGCATGCACCTCTGGACCTCCGCCGAGGGCGCCGACGGCCGCACCCGCTACCTCCAGGGCACCGCCAGCGCCATGGCCAACGGCATCGTCACCGTTCGCACGTTCCTCACCCACGGCACCTCCACCCTCGGCGAGCTCGGCATCACCGCCGCCGGCAACACCGTGCTGAACACCAAGCCCTGGCTCATCGACGCCGAGGACCGCAAGGCCATGTCCGACTTCGTCCAGTACTGGCTCGACCTCACCTCGGGCTCCAACTCGACCCTCAAGTACGTCACCCCCGGCGCCACCCCTGAGGACATCATCGGCACCAAGATGATCTCCGGCGACCACTGGGTCGGCAGCGCCAAGATGGGTCTCGACGACGGCCGCAGCGGCAACGGCACCGCCGTCGTCGACCTCGACACCCGCGTCTACGGCACCGACAACTTGTTCGTCGTTGATGCTTCCATCCACCCCGACCTCCCCACCGGTAACACCCAGTCCATTATCATGATCACCGCCGAGCACGCCGCCGAGAAGATCGCCGCCTTCTCCGTGACCCCCGGCAAGAACTCTACCGCGCCCGGCACCGAGAACTGCGCCAGGAAGGTGAAGAGGTCCGCCCGCCAGCCCATGCGCTTCAGGCGCCGCGCGTACCTGCACTAGATCTGTCGTGGCTCCTCAAGTGCTGAGTTGACCACCCGTCTCGGGCGAGAGTGTTTCTGCAAGGATGGCCTCTGCCGAGTCGCTTCAACGTAAATGTTTTCTTCTAGACCATGTACAAAGTTCCTTTTCGTAAATAAATCACTTCATCAAGACCCGCCTGTGTACCAACTTGTGATGACGTGCGCTACCCGGAAGCCTCAGGTCCCCTATCTAGTGTTACCCGAAACATTCTTGGGCTAGTTCTACCGCCATAGTTATTGAGTGCTTGCTGTTTCTCGTCTTGGGTTTCTTACTGTTTGTGTTGTGGCCGCACATGTTACAACATTACCAGTTCTGCGTGAGGCTGCTGCCAAGTAGGCAACCAAAACATCTGCCAGGGACAGTGAGACATCGATTCCACTCGTCCACTTAAGATCACCCGCTGCCCGCACTTCTTAGATAGCCTGTTCTTCTTTCTCTTCCACCTTTCTTGGCGTCAAACTAGGCAAAGTGCTTGGGCGAATAGACACTCCATCCCCCGCCTCCCCGGTCCTTTTTGCCCTATATATCGCTGAGGCTCTTGGGGACGGCGATTTTGGGTACGCTGACGA
>WIGO01000213.1:0-77198 GCA_014235945.1 Colletotrichum plurivorum
TTGTTGTGAGGGGGAAAAGTGGGTAGAAAAGGGGGGCCGATGTACTGTAGCCCAATGGCACTCGATGGGATAGCGAAGCGTACTTCCCTGGACTGTCGACCGTCGTTCGTTACTGTACAAGTTAGGGGGTCATCGTGATAGATCGCACGGGTTAGCTTACTGGCAACGATCCTGTCGTTCTTCAGGAGCTTGAGGCCGCAGAGACCACACCACTGGGCAACACATGGCGTGTCCGTATCCGTGGTCATCATGGATAAGCAGGCTGGCTAATGAGATCGAGATTGCTCCGTAAGGGAAGGTTGGTGCTCCCCCTCCTTATAAAACCAGGCTTGCGGGTGCATATTAATATTATTGGTCAGCAAACGTCGTCCAGACGCGGTACTGCATGTATGTTGTCTCAGTTGAGATGGAAGTGCTACATGATAGATATTCTTTGGCTATTGGTACATGTTAAGTTGTCATTTCCTTTTTCTTTAACGATAGATGCAGTCGGAATCTACCCAATGTCATTTAAGTACCTAGCTCAGAATTTGCCACTTAACGGCTTTGGCAGTCGAAAGACAGTATTTCGTACAGATAGATGTGCTTAATTGCTTAATACTCGTAGACTGTATGTTGGTATGACAACTTGGGCGGGCCTGGAGCTCTGCTTTAGGTAGCAAAACTAGAGTCGGCTCTGCTTAGGCAGAAGGCGAAGAGATGAAGAATTACAGAACAAGCCAGGCACCTCAAGAGACGTTTCAAACACAAAAAGGGTCAAGCAACACTGTGAAGAAGCAAAAGGGTAGGGCCCTAACCAGGGATCGAACCTGGGACCTCTCCCATTCGTGGTGTTGTGGAAACATCCCTAAGGGAGAATCATACCGCTAGACCATCAGGGCAGATGTGATTGTGGAGTAGATGACTCGCTGTTGTTGGTGCCGGGTTTTGTTTGGGGATTATGACTCTAGGAGGAGTCTGGTGTGGAGTTTGGCGATATTTGTGTCTCAACAACCAAATATTGCTTATTTACGCCTTCCTTCGGCATAAAATGCGTCTTTTACAAGCCAACCATAACCCCAGAATTCGCTAGTAGGCCCACAGTCGTAGACTCTCATTCGTTCGTACTGCACGTATTACAGGGACCGACGGCTCGCAGCGTGGGTACTCAACGCCTGTAGCTCACATTCAACGAAATTGCCTTGAGATGAGGATCAGTGTTCGAGGTGTTAGACCAGGCACAACTTCCAATTTCCTACGTAATACGCAAGTATATAGACCAGCTGTCGAGAAGCTCAATGAAAAGCAGCTGTGGATACGACCTATTTCATTATTCGCTGAGATGTAGCCTGACCTTGCCCTGGTTACATCCAACCTGCCATTCATGGGCACAGAGTTTCGAATGCCAAACAACCAGCCGTGTGAGACTTCACATGCCGAAGAAGCGCCTTGTTAAAAAGTTCATTCGTTCTGGAAAAGGTCTACGTGTTTCTCGAACGACAGTCAGTCAACTGCTGTGCTACTCCTTCAACTACATGCCCGTCGCGACTCATCTCAATCCAGGCTCAAGAGGATGACTCAAAGCTCACCACTCCTCTGGAGCTCCATCAGATCTTCGCCAACCATTGAACTGAGAATCCCGGCCTTTACCCAACCAAGCCGAGGCACAGCAGCAGCAACGCCGGGAGATCTCTTCGCGGGATCCGCGGGGCGGGGGGGAGGGGAGACGCCGGCCCTGGACTCACGGCTAGATTTGTTGGGGCTTTGGGGGCGCAAGCTTGACGCAAGTCAAACCGTGGATACATGAGCTCAGGGATTAACCGCTCCACTCGCTGCAACGACACCCGACAGCTCTTGTGCATCTGTGGCTGCGGCCCTATTGCATCGTTCCTTTTATCGATGACCTCTCCCCTGCTCCTCTCCCGTTTACCCCCCTGAGCTACCCTCAACCTCCCTAAACCCCCGCCAGCTTTCCACCAATCCCAGACTCACATCCGCTTGTCCGAAGCAGCGGCAGCTCTGCTAGCCTATACAAGCGCGACATGCTTCTGAATTGACTCAGACATGCGTGCACATGTTACCCTACCGCACTTAACCGACGGGATACCGGTAGCTTTCCAACGTTGGCGGTACATTAACCATGTGTACTCGCATACGCAAGCACAGGGTGATGGAGGGAGGGGTGCTGATCGACTGGTTCCCGAGAACTGAACCCTGAAGCTACAAAACCCCTCACCCCTCAGCTCAACGCCCGTGACGAAGCTGTAGACAGCTGATTCTCCGATTCCCCAACTTTCGACCGCCTCGAATATCTGCAGTGTCTGGATTGGCTGAAGACCTAGAGGAAGCTTGAGTACATCGAAAGCTTGATTGCGGACATTGATTCCCGAGGCAAAGATAGTCGCCGGAGTCCAGTTCGGCAAGTTGGACGCGAAGACCGCCAGCTCCCATCAAGCTGCATAACCGGACGAGGCAGCATCAGTTCACGATGAAGGCGAGCGCCATGTCGATGACCAAGGCCGTGGCCCTTCGCGGCCTCCAGACGACGACGAAGCGAACCTTACTTCCCTCCCATATCAGCCAAAGGTCACTGCCGTTGGCATTACGTTCAGGCATGTCATCGGTCGCCGAGGCCGTCGCCGTCGCCCCCGCTCCGCCGCCACCGGCGGAGGATCCGAGTTTGGCAGCGGCCCAGCGAGCCATCGAGGCCAAGAAGATCTTTCACAACGCGGTCAACGCGACTGAAATCAGGCACAACTGGACGAGGGAGGAAATCTCGGCCATTTACTACCAGCCCTTGATGGAGCTGGCCTTCCAAGCAGTGCGTCACCGCCTCATCAGCTTCCATCTTCACACCTTCGCACACACGATCCGATCATGATGTTGAGCTAACAGAGATACCCACGGCCAGGGCTCCGTCCACCGCCGATTCCACAGCCCATCCGAGGTCCAGCTGTGCACTCTCATGAACATTAAGACCGGCGGCTGCACCGAGGACTGCTCCTACTGCGCACAGTCGACGCGGTACCAGGACGGCACGGGTCTCAAGGCGAAGAAGGTCGAGTCCGTCGAGTCGGTCCTCGCCGCGGCCCGGAAGGCCAAGGAGAACGGCAGCACGCGCTTCTGCATGGGCGCCGCGTGGCGCGACATGCGCGGCCGCAAGAACAGCCTGCGCAACATCAAGGCCATGATCACCGGCGTCCGCGAGATGGGCATGGAGGCCTGCGTCACGCTCGGCATGATCGACGCCGAGCAGGCGCGCGAACTGAAGGACGCGGGACTCACCGCGTACAACCACAACGTCGACACGAGCCGCGAGTTCTACCCTTCCGTCATCTCGACGCGCAGCTACGACGAGCGCCTGCGCACGCTGGCCCACGTCCGCGACGCGGGGATCAACGTCTGCTCCGGCGGCATCCTCGGCCTGGGTGAGTCGTCGGACGACCGCGTCGGCCTGCTGCACACCGTCTCGACGCTGCCGTCGCACCCCGAGAGCTTTCCCGTCAACGCGCTCGTGCCGATCAAGGGCACGCCACTCGGCGACAGGACGCCGATCCAGTTTACGAGCATGCTCCGCACCATCGCGACCGCACGCATCCTCATGCCCTCGACCATCATCCGCATCGCCGCGGGCCGGAAGACCATGTCGGAGGAGAAGCAGGCCCTCTGCTTCATGGCCGGCGCCAACGCCATCTTCACGGGCGAGAAGATGCTGACGACGGACTGCAACAGCTGGGACGAGGACGACGCCATGTTTGGGCGCTGGGGTCTGGAGCCGATGAAGAGCTTCGAGAAGTCGGAGGTCCCTGCGGCTGGCAGCGTATGATGAGACTATATATAGAATGGTAGAATCCAAAAGATATAGGCCGGTTCTCAAATGCATTCGGTCGTGACACCAGCTGGTGACTACCTGCTGGGCTTGTCACGAAGGTACTTTCTTCAGTTTGAAGGTTCACGAGCAGCCGCGAACCTTTCCCTTCGGAAAACAACGCGAAAGCAACGCGGGGAGATCTTGATAGTCTTTTAGTGCTTGGGCCAGTTTCGTCTAAGGCTCTATCACCGAGCTATGCATGGGCCCGGACGGTTCAGCCGCCTGCCTCTTCATCAGACGATACAAGGTATGGTGCAGCCTGCAACCGCACAGATGACGGGTTTATCGAAGTCCCCGAGTATCCAGGCCTCGGTCGGGTGCTTGATCGCCCCGAGTCTCCACAGCCGAGTAACATCAGCGAGCTTTCGGCAGGTTTCTTCAGATTCTCTATGAGAAGATTGCCGTTCTTGGGAGTAGTTATCATATTCTTCAATATATAAAAGGAACAAGTTCAATGTCGTCGCGGGAAACGCTTTGAGTTCACGAGCTTTCTTTCGAAGTTCTCTCACAATCCAGTGCGTTCAGAACAGATTTTCAATAACGGTCGGTTCACATGCAAGCTTTCGGTTTTGGGGTTAACGGCTGAACATGTAACTCGCTTGTCTCGCCACCACCTCGCTCTGGGACGTTGCTCAACATACACGCGCCATGGTCTGATGAAGCGAGTAGCACCGTTAGCACCGTAGATGAGATGACACAAACTTCACCACGCGCCAAACGCTCGCAACAAAACAAGTGTTCCTGCTCTGACTTACATCTCCGGTCTACCATATAACCACCATCCTCTGCTCCTTCGCCTGGACCGTCGCAGCCGCGAGCTCGCACGACGATTCCAACGACCACCAACAACAACATCAACGCCAGCATCATGGGTTCCTTGACAGACTACTCAGTCCCTCAGGAGGCGAAAGCCATATTCCTCACGGGCATTCTCGAAAACCCCCTCGTGAAGGACCTTCCCTCCGACCTCAAGTCTCTCGCCCATCTCATCAAGTTCGAGGGCACCAGCAAGCCGAGCGTGCCCCTCAACTGGAAGTTCGCAGAGAGCATGGCGGCTCTCAAGGCGCTCGAGGCGACAATGGTCAACCGGCTGATACAGAAGAAGTACAATGCGGAGCCAGCAGAAGTCACCATCGACACGTAAGCTCATGTCTTGGTCTTGTCACACGAGGATGCAATTACTCACGAGTTCTTGCCGAAACAGTGACCACGCAGCTTTGTTCTTCATGTCACCCCTGATTGCTTCCATGATCGGTCAGGACGGCAAGATGACGCCCATGGCCATGGCGAGCTTCATGCCTGAGGTTATGCGCATGTTCCCCGACACGGACAAGCACAGGTGCCAGGCTGGTCTTCACAGGCAGCTTACGACCAACATCTACAAAACCAAAGACGAGCGATACTACCAGACACACGGCAAGCCATCTCACTGTCGAGTCTATGCTCATCTCCTCATCTCGGTTGCTAACGTTCCAATAGGAGGCATCAACCCGGACCCCCTGCTCAAAGCCCTGGGCCTGCCCTCGGACGGCGAAGGGATCGATACATACGACTCGGTAGTCGAGCGCTTCAAAAAGGTCGTGGAACAGCACAACTACGACGATTTGGATAAGCTCATTAACGACAAGCACCGCCAGTCCGGAGTCGTCGCGTGGTCATCTGAGGAGTATTTCGCAAGCGAGCAGGGCCAGGCCTGCGCCGAGGTCGGTCTGTACGAGATTCACAAAGCCGGCGGCGGCTCGCAGCCCGCGTCCTGGTGGCCCGAGAACACCGCCATGCCTTCCTCCGCCAAGCGGCCTCTTGCGGGGCTCAAGGTCGTCGATCTCTCGCGCATCATCGCGGGCCCCGCCGTCTCCCGTGGGCTCGCGGAGCTCGGCGCAAGCGTGATGCGCGTCACGTCGCCCGAAGTCACTGACATGTCCCTCCTGCACCAGGACCTCAACTGGGGCAAATGGAACTGCCACCTCGACCTGACGAATGATGCCGAAAAGGAGAAGCTGCGAGCGCTGATTCGGGACGCGGACGTCGTCGTTGACGCGTACCGGCCCGGCGTGATGCAGAAGCTCGGGTTCGGTCGGGATGAGATCTTCGACCTGGTCAAGAACAGAGAACGGGGAATTGTCCACCTCCGCGAGAACTGCTACGGGTGGCACGGTCCGTGGCAGAACCGCGGCGGGTGGCAGCAGATCAGTGACGCAGTGAGTGCACGTCAATTCGGTCGTTCGTGTGTTTAAGTTGCTGACATCTGCTTCTCTAGTGCTGCGGTGTTTCGTGGGAGTTTGGACATGCCATGGGACACGACGAGGCTGTCACGCCTCCTTTTCCCGTCTCCGACTATGGGTAAGCCTATTCTGATTCCGCCTTGAGAAGCGAGTTTTAGGATCTGTGGAACAAAGCTGACTGTCCGCAGCGCCGGCCTGTGTGGCAGCATAGCCGCCTTGGACGCCTTGATGAAGCGAGCCGAGAACGGAGGCAGCTATGGCGTAGATGTAAGCAACCCTTATGCTTTCCAAATTCCATCCATGCTGACACGAGGAAAAGGTTGCCCTCAACTACTACAACCAGTGGCTTGTCCGCTCCTGCGGGACGTACCCGGAGCCGGTTTGGAAGGAGATGTGGGAGCGCCACGGGTTGCCCGTCTTCAGGCACTATCACACCATGCCCTACACTGTCCCGGCTGTCTCGAAGCTTCTCTACTCCCATGATGTCGCAACTCTTTTCCAGACTCACTTCTTCGAGCCGCGCACGTCTGCTGCGGTCAGCGGCACGTTTCTCGTGGTCAAGCCTATCGCCCAGTATAAGGACCAGGCCGTGAAGCTGGATTATAACGTGGGCACGCGGGGGAACGGCGTCGACCAGCCGGTTTGGCCTGCTGACTTGTCAGTTGAGATGGTGAAGGGTTGAAACAGAAAAGAGCGGCCTAGAGCGAGATAATACTGGCGAAAGAAAGGTGTCAAGTATGAGCAGCTAAACAAAAGTCCATGGTATTCTGCTATCTGAGTCCTCAATCTTGTGTCCTTCGGTGAAATCCTTCCCCATAACTATTCCGTTGAACGCCAGACCTTAACGCCATATCCAACCATATTCTCTCCTGAAAAGTGTAGTGACCCTAGAGACGACTATCGTCGCCTTTTTACAAAGCCGACCGCACCTCAGGCAGAGCCCCGTCCGCTATCATCTCCTGCGCCCGGACAGCCTCGACGGCTCTAGCCAGCTCCGCTGGCGTGATCCCAGCCGGGTCCCTGAGCTGTTTATAAGACTCCCCGTCCTTCGGCCCCAGAACCCCAGCATCCTTCACAAACCCCCGATGAGAATCAAAGAAGAACAGAGTCGCATGTAGCTTATCTCCCGCAACCTCCGTAGCATGATACGCCGCCGCCGGGACGAAGTACGAGTCGCCCCGAACATGCTTCTCCATCGCAACCTCCGTGGCCCGGAACAGCTCTCCGGTGTTGCGGACGACCGAGTACGCCTGATGCGTCTTGTACGACGTATCCCGGCCCTTACCGTCGTCCCACGCAAGCGCATAGCCAGCATGCGTCGCGCCTTCATCGACGCGCTCGACCTCGAATGCGTGATCCAGGCCTTCGCCTGCCAGAATCCAGCTCTGCGCGAAGGGCTGGTGGGAGTGAAGAGCGAAGTCCGGGTTGGCGCGCTTGCCGTCCGGCATCCAGACATGTAGGCGGATGAGTTCGTCGATGCTGCCGTCTTTGAGGAGACTGCAGAGGGGCACCGCCAGGAGACCTTGGGCGCTCCGGGAGGCTGCGAAGAGCGGACGGGAGAGACTTTCGCTTGTTAGGGCGTTGTTGATAGTGCTCCAGATGTTGTTCGTGTCCTCTTGCGAGAGATGTTGGTTCCGGCGGCAGGACTCTCGGAGGCAGGAGATCGCGACGGCGAGCTTTGCTATGTGAAGGGATGTTTCATCTAGACTTGTGGGGTTTTCTCTCATGACCGATTGCCATTCTTCGAAGGTTGGTGTTTGTGGTGCGCTGCTGTTGGTGGGAGTAACGTCGCCATCTTCCGAGTGTACGCCGTAAGATGACAATAGTTGCACCACCGGCTCGACCTCTTCTTCTGTAGATTTTGTGGCCTGTGCCACGCCCTTTACGGACTTTAAGACAGATGATGGCGGGAGCTGCATTCTTATCTGGTCGATGTGTATGACAGTCGTGGGGAATCTAGGTAACGTTGGAACTAAGTGTCAATAGTGGGTTTGTGATATCGTCCTCGAAACATGACAATCATTTGCGACGAAAGAGAAATTCTTAAATAACTATTGCGCACCTATTTTTCTGCAATGTTTCACAATGATGCCTCAGAGTAAGGCGTTCCCATGGGCTGCATAGGCTGACAGGGCGGCCGAATCAGGGTCGCGGACCAACATGCACATGTTTTGCACAGCCTCAAAATGACTGCCCGTAAGCAGGCAACAACAGGGAGAAAACGAAAAAGAGGGATAAGGCTCGCGCCAAATTAACAGCCAAGATTAGAAGTGGAAGTAATTACTCATATTCGTATACTCTTATCTGCCTACAGGTCAAGACAGCCTCATCTCCCATTCGCACCCTCATGCGTCCCCCTGACCGGGGCACCATTGTTTTGTGCCACGTTGGTGCCCTTGGACTCCAACCCGTTGGCGTACTTGTTCGCCCCGTCTTTAGCGAAGCCATTATGCGTACCGTTGAACTTCATGTTGGCGATCCCGTCATACCCCTTGATTCCCGTGCTCTTCTCCAGGCGCTGCGCAATATCGGGATCAACCTCGCGGAAGATGGCAATCTGCCTCTTCAGCGGCTCTTGGTCCTTGCATAGTTCCATTTTGCCAGTGACATTGCTGACGAATCGCTCACGGACAGGCTCATCCCATATCTTCTGCCACAACGCGCGCGGCGCATTAAAGTCCTCGGGCCGAATTTCCGACAAGAACGAGATGGCTTCGCCAGCGAAGCGGTCGTGAGCTTTATTGGTCTCCGCGTTGCGGGCGCGGAACCCGATCGGGTCGATGGAGCTGAGGTAATTCGGCCTCGCGCCCTGGTTGAAGAACGCCATGGGACCATCGCGCTGGAAATTGGCCGCCCTGAAGCCGTTCCGCGGGGCGTTGACGGGAAGCTGTTGGTAATTGACGCCGATGCGGTGGCGGTGGGTGTCCGGATACGAGAACAGGCGGGACTGAAGGACAGGGTCGGCCGAGGGCTCGATGCCGGGCGGCATGTGCGCCGGATTAAAGGCAATCTGCTCAACTTCGGCGAAGTAGTTGATCGGATTCTCGTTGAGGGTGAACTCGCCAATCTTCCTGAGCGGGTATTTACCCTGGGGCCAAACGTGCGTGAGGTCGAAGACGTTGATCTTGTCCTTCTCCCACGCGTCCTCTGCCTCCTTGGCTGTCATGGTCTGGATCTCAACGGACCACTTCGGGTAGTCGCCAGCCTTGATGGCCTCGAAGAGATCCTTGCCCGAGTAGTCGGCGGACTTGGTCATGGAGTCCTCCTGAGTGATGAACTTGGTGCCCTGCTGCGACTTCATGTGGATCTGGGCGTAGACCCAGTCGCCGTCCTTGTTGACGAGTTTAAGGGTATGGCCAGCGTAACCGTGCATGAAGCGGTAGCCATCGGGGATGCCGCGATCGCCCATCAGAATCATGACCTGATGGATCGACTCAGGGTTCTGCGAGAGATAGTCCCAGAACTAACGCACATGTCAGCTACTATGCACTCGTGGCACAATGACTTTGCGAAGCACTTACCATGAACGAGTCGTCCATGTGATTGAGATGAGATTGCTGTGGCACGTCAACACCAGTTCGAAGCATAAGCTAGCTGCACCTGCCACATACTGGATCTCTCTTCTGCGTGTGAATGAACTGCGGAAACTTTGCAGGATCCCTCAGAAAGAAGACTGGCGTGTTGTTCGCAACCATATCCCAATTGCCCTCCTCAGTGCGGAACTTCACCGAGAAACCCCTCGGATCGCGAGCAAGGTCTGGCGACCCAGACTCGCCGCCAACGGTCGAGAACCGGACGGTGATGGGGCACTTCTTGCCCTTCGTTGAAAACATATCGGCCCGCGAAAGCTCCGGAATCGGGTTCGTGCATTCGAAGAATCCGTGGGCGCCGCTGCCCTTGGCGTGAACCACGCGCTCTGGGATGCGTTCCCGGTCAAAGTGCGAGAGAAGGTCGATCAGGTGGAAGTCCTGCAGGAGCAAAGGGCCGCTGTCGCCGCCTCGCTGGGCCTCATAGGCGTGCGCCACGGGGACCCCATTACTGGTGGTGTAGACGGCGTCCTTGGAGGACATCTGCCTGTCCTTCTCGTAGGTGCTGAACTGGTTGGCCACGTGGGCTGCGAAAGAGGTGTCGGCGGATGGCATGTTGAACGTCTTTTGGGCAGTTTTTACAGGGTGTTTGAGAATACGTTGGACTGTTTCCATTTAGATGAAGTGTACCTAGGTGTTGGCAGCTCTCATATCGGAGGTCTCAAGTTCGGATACGGCTGGGTTTCGATGAGCTTATGTTGTCTTATGCGCGAGGCGGGTGAATATTAACCGGCAAGTAATTGCGATGACGCATCTGGGCAATAAAACATCACTGTTACGTATCCAGCAAATCAAAAACCATCTTATTGCAATGCTGTAGCCTGTGATCCGGTTCAGAACTGGAATCATTGGGCTCTGTGACAGGAGGCTATTCCCAAATAGCTCTAGGAAGCGCCTAGGGCGCGGATCTTGAAAGTCAATAACGCTTGTAAGTTAGCTCTGGCCACCAAAAAGTCTACTTTACGTGCCTAGCTACAAAGTGCGTGCTTTGCCAGCGGCACCGGCACCAGAATGTCGATGTCGTTCCATGGAAATCTGAGAATTCGATGGCTGTTCGTTCACCTGGCGACACCAGATTCGGGGCCAAGCGTCCGATCTTCACGAATGCGTTCGAGACTTTCCGGGAATGGTTAGCCCCTGCCTGCTGATGTCACGAACTGAGGGCCGAGTCCAGACCGGCTACACCCCGCGTCGAGTGTGCAGAGAGGCGCCATCGGCGATCTCGTAGGCGTTTACCTGCGAGTGCTGGGTGGTATCTCACTCTGGGAGTGCAATTATTTCACCTACGACGCCACGTGAGCATAACAAAGATATTTTCCAGCGAACGAAAGAGCAAACGCGATAATATATACGCGAGATAGCTGGACTCCTCCTTCAAGCTCAAGTATTGGCACGCAACAACAATGCAATCCGAAGAAGAGAGAACCTTGAGAGTGCGATGCGCAGGATGTGCAGCATAGGTAATAATTCTAGTAATACAAAAAGAACCGAGTAACAAATCGCTAGTTTTAATCTTGTTCGCAACCACGATGTGATCATGCAACTCAGTGCATTGCCTCTGCAATCGTCCAGATGGGATACGGCCAGAACATGAGTACCGACGCGAAGCCGGCATACCTAGGCGAAAAAAGTCAGAGGCCTGAGACGACAGAATTAGGGACAATGACTTACTGTGTAACCCGGACCGCCGCCTTCTTCAGCAGCTGCGACCAGTCTGCCGGCGCATAAACCTTCGTGTCGGGGAAGAGGATCCGGGGGAGGGATTGGCTTGATGAGTAGCGAACATGTGGTGCGAGGCGTGACGTGCGGGCCACAGCCCTCGCGATTTTCATTGTTTGGGGGTTCATGATGGGTTGGTGTGAAGGGGAACTGAGTGTGTGGTTTCGTAGTCAAGTACGTGCGAGTAGAGTCGTTGGTCTGTTCGCTGTATGAATTGCTACAGCTCGAAATGATGACTGGAGGCGACACGGGCAATAGAGACGCTCACGTCTTATAATAACGGTGGACGAGGTTGAAAATCTGAATCCCTTGGCCGAGCTTGAGGCGGCGGCATTCAACGATGCCAGTAATCACGCCACATCTCGGCGTTTGACCTTGAACGGACCCGACGACTTTCGCCAGGGCACGTTGATGTGCGAATCCACTGCGGAACTCTCTTTGAAGCAAATTTACTCACCGGGACACGATATCCATGACCGAAAAGCAGGAAGTTGAGGCGGCAGTGACCCAGAAAAAGAAGACACTGGGTTCGGGATTGAAGGCCCGGGATATGCGGGGTGGGTCCGTCGGCGGCCCCGGAGGCGTCGGGGTCTGAAGAGTGAGCACCGCGGCAGACTTCTGTGTCATCAACACCGAATCTTGCGCGAGTCGCCGAATGAAGTAAGCCAGGGGCTTGCATACGCCGATTCATAGTCGTCAAATCGACCGGAGCATGCGAGCCAACCAAGTAGCCCGCGGGTCCGGCCGTCGTATGGTCCTGCGTGCTATTTACATCTGAACAACTTTGCAATTTGAACGAAAATGAACGGATGAAAATCTGGATTTACTTTTCTCATCTAAATGTAACATTTTAGTTTCCCCAAGGACTATGCATCACGGCGACTAAATTAGTAAGATGTTGCTGGTTGCTGATCGGTCTTTGGTGAGGGAAAGTGCCCTAACCTCTCCCACTTACTGCCCACATATATCTCGAATGGGCGGGTATCTCGACATCGGCCAACGTCTCTTCGAAAAATTACTCGTCTATCCCATGTGAGCCTATTCCTGTGCCGTAGTCTCTTCACTTTCTTCGTCGACTCTGACGCTGTTGGGAGGGGGGTAATGCGCCAGGAGCAAGATGCCGACGGCGATGACAGCAAGGCCCTGGAATTCGATTAGCTACCAGTAGAACTCAGAGAAATCGAGCATTAGTCCTTACCGCGTTGCAGAAAAAGGTCAGGTTGGGCTTGCCAATCTCCGACAGGGACGCAAAGATGAAGCCAAAGATGCCCTGCGTCGTCAGCGTAGCGGCGCTCTCGACGAGGGTGATGGCGCTCAGGGCGTCCTGGCGCTGGTGGGGCGGGCACATCTCGGTGATGACGCCCTTGGCAGCCGGGGCCGAGCCAGACGCGAAGGGCAGGAGGAATGCGGCTGGGATGTGTTAGTATTTCGTCATCACACTCGTGTCGTCGAGGATCACATACCCAGGTAAACGTGCCACCCCTCAGTAGCCCAAGCCGCAAGCGACGTAACAACCCCATCGACCACAAGACTCCACCGCAGGAAGAACAAATCGAACGTGCTGTCTTCGTCCTCCTCCTCGGGCGGCGCGCCCGTCGGCTCAGACGCGTTCATCAGCCCCGGGGCCGGGTCCATGTCGCCCGGGTGCGTCGGGATCAGGCCGCGCTCCTCCTCGGGGAGTGGGGTGTGCAGGGCGCCGGCGCGGGTGGAGGACGCGAACCAGCGGCGGCCGCCGTCGATGACCTCGGGGAAGATGAACATGAGGAACACGCCGCGGATCCAGGAGTTGCCGGACATGAGGATGCCGTTCTCCGTGGTGCCGAAGTTGAAGCGCGAGGTGGCGTACATTTGAATCAGGATCGGGGCGTAGCCTGTCGCGAACTGGTGATGTCGTTAGCGCATCTGTCAGATCCAGCTAGGCGATGAGAACTTACCACGCCAAAGAAGATGCCAAGAGCAAGGAAGACGAGACCGTAGTGCTTGGCGACCTTGCCGTTGTCGAGGCGATACCTCTGAGGCATGAGGACCTTGATCGGGGCCAGGAACCCCGAGGCCCCGGATGTCGTCTTCCCGGCGGCCTCGTCGGTGTTCTCGGGCGGCGAGGGCCAGAAGATGGCGCCATAGGAGGTGGCAATGGCGAAGCAGCCGACAGCTGAGACGAAGGGGCTGACGATGCCGAAGATGTCTCCGATAACTCCGCCGACTGTAGGAAATGTTAGTGATTATTCGCGGAGGCAGGTCAGAGAGAACGTACGCAGATATCCGATGGCAGTACCGATCATAACGGCGCCCTGCAGCCTGCCAAAGACGCCGGTGTGCTTCCTCCTCTCGACGACCTCGGCAACAGCGGTGTTAAGCACGAGCATGTATCCCCTGGGCCCGCCGAGGATGCCAATCAGCTGCGTGTACTGCATGAGATCGATCCCGCGCTTCCCACCAGCAGACACAGCCAAGATCTGGCACGAGACGCGGATTCCCAAGAGACCAGTCTGACTGACGAGGGCCCAGCGGGTGCCCCAGCGCTTAATGAGGTCGCCGCAGATGAAGAGGTTGAGGATGCCGCAGACGGAGGTGGTCATGCCGAGGATGGAGACCTGGGTGGCGGTGTTGGCGTCGATCTCGCGGCGGTGGCACATGTCGGCGGCGGGACCGTCGAAGGGCGGGTGGGTGGTGTAGAAGTGCTCGCAGGCCATGACGCGAAAGACGTAGATGATGCTGAGGGGTGTTAGTCTGGTGATGGTCGTGATATTGGGGCATGGTGGAGGGCGATTGGTACGACGTACGGGACTTGGGTGAGGCCTAGCGTTAATGAGACGAGGAAGCCGGCGAAGAGGATGCGATTCGCGGGGGACCAGAGGCCGCGGCCGACCCGCTTCACGGCCCCGGCGCCGGACTTGAGGAGGGGTGTTTGTTCATCTGCGGCCATCGAGAGGGTGGTTCACGATCCGGGGGCGGCGACAGAGACGGGACGGGACGGAACGGAACGGTGGCGAGGATGAACGGGTTCTTATTGCGTCACGGCGCTCAGACTACAGGTACACCAGTTGACGCAGAGAGACGGAGAGGGAGGCTCAAGTAGAGTTTTGACAGACCGGCAAGCTCGTCAAGAGGTGGAGGGGAGGGGAGAGCAAGGAAGATGAGCGACAGGACGAGGGGGCAGAGCGGTTAAAGCACGGGAAACCGTGATCTTTCCTATCGGTGAGTGAGTGGGAAAGTGAGTGTGAGAATGAGAGTGAGAGAAAGCGAGTGAGAGCGTTGGTCGTTTTTCCCCGGATAACGAACGGAGACGGAAAGACGTGCAGAATCCCCGCTGTTGCGTCAGTGGAAAGACTGGACCTTCCGCCTTTGGTTTTTTATCTTATTTTTTTTTTCTCCGTAGCGCCAACGCTCTGAGTGGATACAATGAATTGAGGAGCGCCACTGATTTTCTATGCGTTTCTTTCGTGCAGTTGGTGTGTGTGTTGCCCAGAGCGTTCGAGCCGAGCGCGGCGTTCGTCTTGCCGACGAGGGTGGGGCTTCGGCATTATTAGGGAGTGGTGATTGGCTCGAGATAACGCCGCCGCGGTCGAGACCGGCGCTCGACCGGAGCTGCCCCCGGGAGTTGAGCTTCTTATCGTCGGCCGAGGCCTCCGGCACCATGACGACCCGCCGCGGGAGGGGCCGATCCCGGAACGATACTTGATGCATAGTACTGTCTCATCTCTAGCGCATGCTGCCATGCATGGGTGTAAGCCTGGATTTATGCTGTGTTTCGTGATACAGATACCAAGTGCCGCTGTTGTTTGATAGTGCATAAGCCAAGGCGTATAACCACTAGTTGTCCTCGGGAAACCGCTATGCTGTGTCCATTGATACAATTCAATGATGCCCCATCTCTCCCACCATCCTATCTCATCTCCGAGATACCATCACGTCAAAGTAGTGGCTGCTCCAGCACCAACTTGCCAAACTTGCCCTGATCAGCCACCTTCTTGACCTCCTCGAGCGCCTCCTCCGCAGTCCCCCGGAATACATCCACAACCGGCAGCTCGAACCCAGACCCGTAGCTCTCCGCCGCCCACACCACCGACTTCCACATCCGCCCGAACGCCTCCCGCCGTGCCGGGATCTCCACAGTCGGGCCCCCGCCGAAAGCAAGCTTGATCGGCGCGTTCGCCGACGCTAGCATCATCTTGAACCTTTGGTCCGGCCCAGGCGTGACCACCGCAAACTTGACCTCCTCTCCGTCTACGCACCGTGCCATCCGAGCCGCTGACCCGTCTTTCCCTTGCGCGCCGGCACAATCGGCTGCGTATCTGATCGGGCCGGCCCCGGCTTCTGCCACCGCCTCCCGGATCTGCGATGCCACGTCCGGGGCCGCGTAGTCGAAGCACCGCGTCGCGCCCAGTTTCTTTAATAACTCGTGCCTCTTGGGTGACGCCGTGACGAATATCGGAGACGCACCGCTCGCCTTCGCGAGCTGTACCATACACAAACCAACGCTCGTCGAAGCACCCCAGATAAGCAGCGGTCCCGTCTCGAACCCCGTCGACGGCTTATCTCCAGGTACTGGGAATCCAAAGATGTTGCATAGCCCGTCAGCCGCTGTCGCGACTACCGTGGCAAGACACGCCGCGCGCTCCGCGGGTAGGTTATCCGGGACCTGGAAGACCACTTCTTCGGGGCATGCGAGGTATTCCTGGTGTGCGCCGTACCTCACCGACCTCCCGATTCCTGTTGGCGTGTGCCCGGCGACGAGGTCACCGACCCCGAAAGAGGATCCCGCGGGCGCCGCGATGACGCGCCCGCTGAAGTCGTAGCCGAGCGTCGTCGACTTGATGCCCAGGTGCGGCGCGTGCTTGACGTCCGCCGGATTGACGCCTGAGTAGGACACCTTCACGACGACCTCATCCCCGGCCGGCTCGGGAATCGGGACGTCGCGGATGACTTTGAAATTGCAGTCGTCATCAACGTAGAGCGCAGGCGCGCTCGATGTCTTCTTGATCGTCATGGTTGGTTGCTGCTCCAGCACCACTGCAGACCGCCAACTCCCGAGTACATATATACACTCCCAGACACCAACACGAGTTCCCGACTGGCTCGCTGTGCCTCGGGTTGATCACTGATCAAACACCCTCATGCTCCCCATCTTCCTACTAGCGTCCACCTGTCCGACGCATCGTGCCGCTGTCCCCGTCGTACCCCAGACGCGGGACGGAGTCAGCCAGCGGCCCGGGCGACTGTTTCAAACACAACTGCCCCCGTAATGTGGAGGAAAACCGGGTCCTGCGATGCTATTCGCGGCGGTACGTAATCGGCGAGTCGGTCATTTTCGGGAGGCCGAACGCCGGCCCCTCTCTCCCGGGATCCCCGCGATCAACTCCCGAGAAGAGGGGGGGAAAGTCAAAACGATTGAAGGTCCCCGAACCGCACCAGCTGCCTGCGGGTTATAACGCCAAGCAAGATTATGCGTTAGAGTCTTTCCGCCCCTGGGTCGAGCCATCGTTCCGGAGCCTCGGCTCTTTCGCCCCTTTGGACGGATGGAAAACCGTGAAGCTGAACCATCTTCGTAGGGCGTTGTAGGGCGTTGCCGTGAAAGCTTGCCGACGGGGGAGCGAGGAGCGGGCTGTGGTTTGGCCTGCCCCGTCACGTTTGATCGTGACCACGCCGAGGCGACGAACGCTGCCGAGGAAGGCGGGTTAGTCTGTCAGATGCCAGAACACGACAACACCTTTAAGGCCGTGTAAGAATGCATTCGTTCTCGAGGACGGACGAAAACTACGACACAAGAGCCCAGTCACCGTCACACAACTCATCAAAACCTTGAACTAATACCACGCAACATGGCTCCCTTCATCGTCAACTCTGTCGAGGTGATCCAGACCCCCATGGCCCGCCCGCCGTGGGAGCCCAAGGCGCCATCCCGCGTGGAGTTGCCGGCCGGCCACCGGAAGACCTCGGAGAACCGGCCGCTCCCGTGCGATATCATATTTGAGAGCGACCAGATCGTGACGCTCAGAGACGGGGCCCGTATTCGGGTCGACGTCTTCCGGCCCAAGACGGAGGACAAAGTCCCGGCCTTGCTGATGTGGTCACCCTACGGGAAGAGCGGAACAGGTTCGCGCGGTCTATTGAATATTCGTGACACTCGCTGATTCGAGGGTTTCTTCCAGGCATTCTCAACCTGGACAAGTTTCCCCTCCGGGTCGGGATCCCGCTAAGCAAACTCTCGGGCTACGAGTCCTTCGAAGGGTGCGTCGTGCCTGTCCACCTCTCTAGATAACGGCACGCATTGCTGACCACGGCCCAGACTCGACCCTGCGGAGTGGGTTCCGCGCGGCTACGCCGTCGTCAACGCAGATGCGCGCGGTGTCGGCGACTCAGAGGGCGACCACCAGGTCTGGGGCACGGCGGAGGGCCGGGACGGCCACGACTGCGTCGAGGAGATCGCGAAGCTGCCGTGGTGCTCGGGCAAGGTGGGCATGGCGGGCAACTCGTGGCTGGCGGTGACGCAGTGGTTTGTCGCCGCCGAGAGACCGCCTCACCTGGCCTGCATCGCGCCCCTCGAGGCGGCCAGCGACATGTTGAGGGAGTGCATGTGCCCGGGAGGGATCCCTGCCTTGGGGTTCGCCGGTATCATGAAGAAGATTATGTGGGGTAAGTAAGCATGTTAGGCCATTTTCTTGTCGAGTCTTTCATGTTCTCTTCCTCGGAACTAGGAGCTAATGTCTTTCATGATTGTAGGCCGCGCGGATCAGGAGGACAACGTCGCGATGTTGCTGAAGTACCCGAACAGCCGCGAGTACTGGGCCGACAAGAGGGTCCGGATGGACCGGATTCAAGTGCCCGCCTACATCCTGGGAAGCTTCTCGACGATGCTGCACACCATCGGCAGCTTTCGAGGGTTCGAGGAGATTCCCCACGAGAAGAAGTGGCAAGTTGATCCCGTTACAGAGTAGAAACCTCGAGCGATGCTAACCACCCTAACCCCAGGATCTCCGTCCACGCCACCCATGAGTGGTACGACCTCTACAGCAAGTCCCGGATCGATGACCTCCAAAAGTTCTTCGACCGCTATCTCAAAGACAAGGAAACCAGCTGGGAACAGACGCCCCCGGTGCGCCTCTCCGTGCTGGGCTTCAACAAACCCCCGATCATCGACATCCCCTTCGACCAGCTCCCCTGGCTCGCCCCCAGCACCTCGAGCACTAAACTCCAGCGCCTTCACCTCGCGCAGGACGGCACGATGAGCCAGAGTAAACAAGAATCACCAAGCTCCCTCGCATACGAGGGTTCCTCGGTGCTCGAGTTCGTCTACACCTTCGGCCACGCGACAACCCTCGTCGGACCGTCGCGGCTGGTCATCCACACAGCCTGTCCCTCGCAGCCGGACTTTGACTTACACGCGCAGCTGCGGAAGCGGGATGCGGGAGGGCGAGATCTGGAGCACGTGAACGTCCCGCTCCCAGACCTGGGCGTCGCGGACGCGTCGGAGGTGCCGGACGTCAATCCGCTCAAGTATCTCGGCCCGACGGGCAGGCTGCGGGCGAGCCGAAGGAGGGTCGCGCCTGAGCTCTGCCAGAAGTACTGGCAAACGCTCGCGCACGATGCGGACGAGCCGCTGGCGCCGGGGGAAGTAGTTGAGCTTGAGGTGTGGATTTGGCCGACGGCTATACAGTTTGATGCCGGGGAGCAGTTGGTTCTCAAGGTCTCGGGTCATAACATGACCCTTCCCGAGTTCGAGTCTCTCAGGTCTGAGCCTGAAGAGTGCGCAAAGCAAGTTGTTCATCTTGGTGGCAAGTATGAGAGCTATCTGGAGGTTGCGTGGTGAATTTGGGGACCGACCGTCGCAGGGACTCTGATGTTATCACGGGAGACTGCGATTGTTTATCAACAAGCAACAGAGACTTCGGGGCCACAGGACGATGATGCACGGATATTCATATTTATATTACTGTCTCTTCCATCCACAGCACTTCATTAAACATTACTCAAGTGCCTCAATGAACTTGGCAAAGTTCAACGTGCCCAATCCCGTCGCGGGATCCCACCCGGACGTCGCCTCCCACCCACTCTCGACCTGATCCCCCTTGGGACAGCTCCCGGACGAACCGCTCTTCACATCGTCAATAGCAGCGCGGACCTTGTCTGAGTACAGCAGCGGGTTGAGGAACCCGAGCGGCGCCTTACCCTTCCTCATCCTCTTATCATTAGCCAGCGCGATCATGGACGCGACGAAGGGCGTGCTTGCGCTGGTGCCCTTCTGCGTCCACCCGGGCTGCATCAAGAACCGCGAGCCAACGGCCGAGATATCCGGGCTTCCACGTCCGCCCGGCGCGTACCAACCGTCGTGAGACCCGTTGATGCCCGCAATATACGCCTTCGCCGCGGCGTCCTGCCACGCAGGGCGCTCAAAGTACTCGCTGAATCCGCCGGAGCTGTACCACGCTGGCTCGGCGGGCAGGTAGGTGCCCGTAGCGCCGACGCCGGTCACATACGGACAATCAACAGGGAACGTCGGCAGGAACTTGGTGGTGTTCTTTGTATCATTAGACACGCAGTTCCCAGACCGAATACCCGCCGCGCCGCCATCGCCAGTAGCCACGAGGACAGACACACCGCGCGCAGCAACCTGCATAAACAAATCGCACACGCGGCGCGCGTATGGCAGCGGGATAGCCTGCTCATCATCCGTGTACGAGATGGAAATCACATGCGGGATAGACTCCCTCGCAAGCAGCGCCTCGAGGAACTCGATCCACGGCTCGTTGCCGCTCTCCTGCGGCGTCTTCTCCTTGCCGTCCAGCCCGATCTCCGGCCCGCGGCCGCCGGTGGAGAAGTACGTCACGTTCATGGGCTGAATGAAGGGCATGCTGTACTGCACGTCGAGCTGGGCCTCGACGCCGCCGCCCTCGATCGTGGTGTTGCCGCCGTTGATGGACTCTACGGTGAGGTTGTACTTGGGGTCGTAGCTGGTGGCATTCCTGAGCGGGCTGTAGGACGCGAGGAAGTTCTGCAGGAACGGCACGTCGGGGGACTCCTCGAGGAAGCCGGCGATGCCGAAGTCCGTGGGCGACTGGCCGTCTGGCAGGCGGTAGTTGATGTTGTAGAGGTCCACGAGGCAGTCTGGGGTCGTGTAGGACCAGCAGCTTCGGGGCACTTGGGGTTTGGGTCAGTTTTTTGATCTTGTCAGTCTCTGTTGTGAGAATCAAGACTCACAGGTATCAGCTCGCTTCACCTTGGCAACATCCCTCACGGAGTCCTGCATCCTTGGCGGCTTGCGGAAGAACTGACTAACAGGAAACACAAAGTCAATGTGCTCCGCCAGCCGCGCGGGCAGCGCGTACTCCCTCGCACGGAGCGCAGGCTCCTCGCTCCCATACTGGTACCGCGCAAACCGGCAATCAAGCAGGCGGTTCGCGCCACCGACGGTGGTATTAAACCGCACCCACGCGCCCTCCTTCTTAAAGTCGTAGATGCCGTAATCCTCGAGCCACGAGGCGACGACGTGGTATGCCTCAGCATCGGGCTCCTGGTACGTCTTCATGACGTCTCGTGAGACGTGCGCGCCATACTCGGCGGCCGCCGGGTCGCTGGTGATCTCGAGCCGGGCCTTGAGGTCCGACAGCCCCGGTTGCTTGAGGGCGATGGAAAGCCTCAGGGAGAGTTGGTCCTCGGCCGGGCCGACGAGTTGCCAGCCCTGGGGGAGCTGCTTGACGGACTCGAAGACAGTGCGGCTGCTGGATGTCGGGTGGCCTAGAGCGAGGCCGCTCAGCAGCAGCAGGGTAGCCCAGCAGAATCTCATTTTGGCCGTTGTGGTCGTCTTCCTCCTAACAAACGAGTGGGAGATGGTCGTCAACATTGAACCACGACACTACGCCCACCGGCTGCAGACGTCTACTCTACTAATACCAAGCCTTGGGGCAAGAGACAAGCTTTCTCGGCATGGGATACCCGTCAAGCGGGCTCGCTCGACAAGCCGAGGGCATCGCATGGACAAAATTTTGACATGATCATGGTCTATGTCCTGGTCGGGGGGGATCCTTGACAACTCAGGGGCAACCACCCAAAATCCCCGCCAAAAAGCTCGTATCCAAGAGATCGGACGAGTGCCGAACCCGTTCGGGGAAACAGGGGCCCAGCGGCCGGCCCTAGCCGTCCTGGGTTCACCCCGAGTTATCGACCGGTGGGATGGCATTGAGCCAATCTCGCTTTCGCCCGTGGTGATGGATGAACTGTTGATATCCACCACTGACCTCATTGGATCCCCATTGCAACCCCGTTGGGGCACTCTACCTGAGGGCTGTCACAATCTTAATAGGTTAATACGAAGAAGGTTCTTTTGTGCTCGGTAGAAACGGCAATGCTATCGCTTGGTTTCTTGCGGTCTGGGGGCGAGTTGGGCAAGTCTCTAGAGTTCCGTCATGGCAAAACCTTGGAAGAGGAAAGGCAACTTCGAATGCCGTCCCTGTCTATGTGATCATATGACCTCGTGAACTGTCAATACTAACTCCCCGGCCCCGCAAAGAAACACACCCAAGGAGCTACCCGTCTCTCAAAATAGCATTGATATCCAGCCCCGGTTTTCATATCCCCGTCACGGTCCTCGTAGGGCGGGAGAAGGAAGCCTCGGCTCCCGACGGAGGCTGAAGCCGACGACAGTACAAGAGCAACTCTCATCTCTCGCTCTCTGATAGAGTCTTTTTTCCTCCTCACGCTTTCGTCCTTCTTCCGTCGTTACCCTCAACTCCTCAACAGACAAGATGCGCACCCAGTCCCTCGCCATGGCGGCCCTGGCCAACGGCGCCCTCGCGGCCATCCAAACGGTCAGCGTGCCCCTCCACTACTACTACGGCGGCGGCCACAAGATCGCGACCAACCTCGTGAACCCCATCTCCGGTAAGGAGGTCGAGGTCGTCTTCGACCAGGGCTCCGAGAACTTCTGGGTCTTCGGCCCGGACGCCATCAACAACTGGGGCTGCACCGGCTTCTTCTGCCCGGGCCAGTGCAACATCACCGTCGACCCCTTCTACGACTACCCCAACAGCCCGACGGCCTCCAAGCCGGAGCCCTTCGTCACCCAGTTCGCCTACGGCGCCTACACCAAGATCGTTCAGGGCAAGCAGAGCGTCAACGACAGCTTCCACTTCGCCTCTGAGTCCGGTCTGACTTCCACGTTCGACACCCGCGTCGCCATCGCCGACTACATGCAGCAGCGCCTCATGGACGGAGGGCAGTGCATCCCCGCCGCCTACGACCTCGGAATCTTCGGTGTTGCTCCCTTCTACCGTACCTCCGAGTGGAACACCACCGGCCCCCATGTCCGCCAGGACCTCCTCGAGAGGGGCGAGATCAGCGCCCCCGTCCAGAGCATCTGGTTCGACGAGGCGCCCGCCGAATGGAACGGCACGTTCACCGGCAACGCCGTCTTCGGCGCCATCGACACGTCCAAGTACACCGGCGAGCTCGTCCGCGTTCCCCCCGTCAAGAACGACGGCCTCGGCGCCTCCGTCGGCTACTTCGTCGCGCCCCCCACCGTCCGCGTCAAGAACGTCACCCTCGACAACTCGGTCCTGACCACGCGCTCCTGCATGATCGACTCGGGCACTCAGATCGACGACCTGCCCATCAGCACGTCCGCGCTCGACGCCTTCTACGCCGCCGCGGGTCTCACGCGCAATTCCGTCGGCGCCACATCCTGGCCCGGCTCCTGCGACTCCGTCCCGCGCAACCTCACCATCGACCTCGAGTTCGATGGCGTCGACGGCAAGAAGGCGCTCGTCAAGATCCCTCTGCGGAACTACATCCGCAACTACGCCGACCGCGAGCCCGGGTTCTGCTCGCTCAACATCGACACCGGCGGCTGCATGCTCGGCGCGCCGTTCGCTACGGCCGCCTTCTTCGCCGCTGATGATGCCAAGAACGAGATTGCTCTGGCTCAGGGCGGTATCTCCAAGAAGGGTAGCACGCCCGACGAGGCCTCGCTATCTCTGACGATTCCTCAGTAACTGCACAGGTGGGCAGAAGTAATGAGTAATAGATCATGATTTTGAGGCACATCAACCAGTCATGTTCCAGAAGTGATAGTCGTTGGAAGTGAATGTGTGATATCGATTAAAAGATTGTGAGAAGTAACATCCATGTCATCCTGCCAGCCCCCACCTCACAGAGTCCAGTTCTTGCTGTTCTCCCTCGGCTTCACCTTGACGTGAAAGTCGATCGGCCTCACGTTGAACCACCCGTCCATCGTCAGCTCGTACGCCGGGTTCGCCATGGAAAAGTCAACCTCCTTGATCAGCTTGGCCATCACGACCATGTTCCACAGCCAGGCGTAGTGCTTCCCGACGCACTCCCGCTTCCCGTTGCCGTAGTACCGCCTCGCCCCAATCGGCAGCTCTTCGTACCTCTCTCCCACCATGCGCTCCGGCTTGAACGCCAGCGGGTCCTCAAAGACCTTGGGGTCGCGGTTCACACCCGCGAGCACGACGACCATCTTCTGGTCATGGGGGACCTGGTACTGGCCCCCCGCGAGGAGCACCGGCTTCTTCTCGGCGTCCGGCACAGGCTCGATGTTGAACCCGGGCGCCGCGAACGACAGCCGCAGCGACTCGCGCACGACGCCCTCGACGTACCGCAGCTGCGCGAGGTGCGAGTACGCCAGCTCGTCGTCGCCGACGACGGCGTCAAGCTCCTCGCGCGCCTTGGTCACGACCTCGGGGTTCTTGATCAGGTAGTAGATGGCGGTCGCGATCATGCACGGCGCCGTGCTGCTCCCGATCGGCATCGAAATGATCTCGTCGATGACCTGCGAGTCCTCGAGCTTCTTCCCCGTCTCCGGGTCCGAGGCGGACACCATGGCCGAGAGGAGGTCCTTGCGGTCTGTCGGGTTGGCATTGCGGTGGTCGACCATTTGCGTCGCGTACGTCCTCATCACGTTCGTCGAGGCCGTGAACTTGGCCTGGTGCTTGAGCGGGTTCATCAGCGGCAGCCTGTTGGGCCGCAGCACCGCCTCCGAGGTCGAGTCCTCCATGCCGCCGAGCATGGGGTGCTCCGGCCCCGAGAGGCAGTTGAGCTTGTTCCCGAAGAGCGCGAGCGTCGTGGCCTCGAGGTTGAGCCGGTTGAGCTCGCCGACGGCGGACACCTCGGCCCCGGGGCCGAGGTCCCTCCACTTGGCGAGCAGCTCGTTGGTCGTGCTGACCATGTCGTCGAAGCGCTCCACCACGGACTGCGGCGAGAGCTTGGGCGCGATGATGCGGTGCGCCTTGCCCCAGTTCTCTTCTTCGTGGTGGAAGGCCGTGAAGAGCGCGTCATGCACGGCGTAGCGGATCTCCTCAATCGGCCCGCCGACGTACTTGCGGAAGCGCTTCTCGTCGCAGAGCTCGTCGGCGAGGGCGACGCTGGCGACGAAGACGACGGGCGCCTTGAAGATCACCTTGATGTGGAAGATCTCGCCGTGCTCCTCGGCCAGCTTCTTGAGGGACCACCAGGGGTTTTTCTGGTCGACGTTGCGGATATTGCCCAGGATGGGCACATGCGGGGGTCGGGGTATCGGTGTTGGCGACGCCATTGCTGCTGCGTGTCGTTCGTGTTGATCAGGGTTTGTGTAGCTGGAAGGAGAATCAGGATATTCCGCAGAAGAGGGAGAAGAGGGAGAGAGAAAAGGGCACACGTCGAGCTCTCGAGTTAAAAGGACAACAAATAAATGTCGGACAGACGCCCTGCCGAGGAACGCTCGATACTCGGAATCCTCGCCGGTACACCCTCGCGTCAACTGTCTTGAACGGGCTGTTGTTTGTCTCACCGGCTCACAGCATCTCGCAGACGCGACGGCCCGTAATGCTATACAGGGCCGTTGTGATTGGTCTCAACGTTTACATCTCACCCCGTTTTCATGCTTTCGGGGCCGCCATGTCTCGGCGTGTCAGACATGCCCGCATTGCACCCTGCGGTTGGACATGTGCACGACGTTTACGATGCCACCTCGACCTATTTCCCTTCTCCCTTGGGCAGAGGCCGTCGCCTTCTGGGCGAGAACTCTGCCTTAGGTCGGTTTCACGTAGTCTAGTCACGTCAGGCTGCTTTAACTGCACGGAAATCAGGATGAGGGAGAAGAAGTCAAATGGGCAATGCATGCGATCTCTGCCACTGACGCTTGGCATAGCAAAGTGAAGCACACATTCGCCAAGGTTTTGAGGGATCGCCATTTGATTATCCCTCCCTAGTGCATCGTTGGAGTGAGACATGTGTTCGCGCGGCAGCGCGTGGCGCAGATCGACGCGGCGGGTGGTTGGTCTTGCGTGGTAGCACAAAACTTTGAATTAGTCCCAAGTACGGGGAAGAAATCATTGGTCATAATGTTGTCTCTCATTCTGTCAGTGGTGTTCTGGTAAGTACCTAGTAAAGAGATAGGTTTCTCGCGCGTAGTGCTGGCTGGCTGCACGATGACAACTAACAGTCGATCTTGGTTAGACCAACGAAAACTATTACAGGAAAACAAAAGTTACTTCAAGCAATAACGGCTGCTTGCTGCTTGCTGCTGGCAGGCAACAAATCCGTCCCAGCATCGACGCTGGCAAAAAATGAAGATGCGGCCAGTGTGGATTGAACACACGACCTTCAGATTAAGTGATTGAAGTTTTCAATGGGTCGTGAGACGCATACTTCAGTCTGACGCTCTCCCAACTGAGCTATGTCCGCCGATCATCTTCGGGGCCCAGTCGGCTGTGGGGGTTCCATGTACCACCGCAGAGGCGTCCGGCGGAGACGCCGGGGCGAACGGCAAGAATCTGAGACTGGTCAAGGAAGATTTTGTAACTAAAGGATCTAGCGAGAAAATGAAGAGAACTGTCTCATCATGCACACTTGATGGAAGTGGTGAGCCTTCACGTTGAGACTGGAACTAGGACATGGATGTAGTTTCAACCGAGGCACGGTCAATAGCACCATGCTGATGCCAATCGGCCATGGTCATCGCGCCGAAAATGAAAATGTACAAAAAAAATAGACGATTGATAAGGTTCCGGTTAGAGAAAGAGTAGCTGGGAGTGAACCGCGTTATGCGAATCTCGGATAGATCACCAGTCGACGGTACATGGGTCGAATTCATGCTCACTCTTCTACTTGTATGTGTATCATACTCAACCAACCCCCTTACCAAGCAGAGGCCTGAGTCAAAGCAGGTATTTCAAAATTCATTCATCTGAGATCCGTCGTAGAATATCTGTCCAGGGAGCTCTTTTCAACTTTTCAACAACTCGAGCTCTACTCTATAATATTCGCAACTGTCGTCCTCACGCAAAGTAAACAGTTACCAATGTCCAGAAAAGGTGTTCGACGTTTTTTTACTTTGGAACAAGCCAAGGATGGCTCGAAGTTAACAAAAACACTATGCCGTTGCCAATATTGTACCAGGTAAATCCAAGTGCGCCGCTTGCTGTAATTTCAAACCCCGGTGCCATCTGTTCCCTTTCTTTTCGTTCTCTATGCCTCTGACTCTTATGTCGAAGGTTTTCCGCTACCCTTGATACCTTCATGTGTTCAAATCATCAGATCCATATCATAAGACCTAGCTTTAGGGAGTAGGCAGCTGCAGGGCGGAGCTATCGTGAGACCCCTTGTGCACAACCTGAGGCCTCTCCTGCCCGCCGCACGAGGGCTGCCACTTGTCCGAGTCTCCAATCCGGTCGGCTGTGATGCCGGCCCTACCGGGGCACTTCATCCCGGCCTCGAGTTGCCTCTTGTACGACACGTTGCGGAGCCGCTCGGACTCAGCGGGCGTCAGTCTCAACTGTATCTCGTGTCAGCATTCACCCTTTCAAAAGCACACACAGGATGGGGTGAAAGCTTACGTATAGCTCGACTCCAATAGCGTGCAGCGCCAGGGAAAACCACAAGGCCATCCCGAACGTCAGACCCAAAGCCGCGCCGGCCTCGGCGGCGGACGATGGGTCGTTGAGGTTGGCGTGGACGACGGCCTGCTGGCCCGGGTTCGCCCCGGAGAAGAACGACGCGCACTCCGGGTAGAGCTCGAGGGTGCGGTTGGCGTCCTCGACCATGTCCGCGACCTGGGCGCAGGGCCGCACGGCGTAGTACGTGCCAATCGTGCTGATGACCATGGTGGCGATGATCTGGACGAGTCGAAGGGTGATGATTGAGCCGGCCTACACGTAGAATCCCTTGATTAGCGTTGTGCTCGTCATATGTCTGGATGATGGCATATCAGGGCTGGGCAATACGCACATAGAACCACGCGCGAAGCATCCAGGCGCGGTGCTGCTCGATCTGCAGCCTCTTGACGTTGATGTACGCCAGCAACATGGACCCGATGAACATGATAGCCAACACCCCAACGCCAGCCTGCGTGTCAATCCCGCCGCCAAACGCGTTCCTAACAAACATGAACACGCTCCCCGTGCCGATAAGAGACAGCAACACGACAGCGTAGCCGTTGACGCGGTGCACGATAAGCGCCTTGTGGCGGATGGCGGGCACGAACTGGAAACACGCGAGGAAGCTGGCCGGGAGGATGGCGCCGAGGTGGAGAATGATGCCGATTTTCTCGCGGTTCTGCCTGTAGTAGTAGCACTCGCCCGGGGCGGCGGCGCTGTCCTCGCCGCAGAAGACCTTGAAGCTGATGGACTTGAAGCTGGCGAGGGTGAAGCCCATCATGGCGCCGAAGAAGATGAAGAAGAGGACGAAGTTGTAGCCCTTTCCGAAGCCAAGGGGGTTGTAGACCTTGCGGACCACGGCCACGAAGGCGTTGGCTGGTGGGTGTGTTGGCTTGACCATGTTGGGCTTTGGGAAGTCCGAGTGATTCTAGTCTATGATATGTGGTATGTAGGTATACCCGGAAGAGAGTTGTTCAAGTTGGGTATCAAGGGAGAGATGGGAAGGTGATGTCTGTTAATGGAGCTTCCTCTACCATCCGAGACGAGGAAGGGCAGAGAGGGCTCTTATAAGTTATATCCAGCCCTCCTTCTCCTTCTCTTGCCAAGCCTCACTCATGGTGATTTGGCCTGCGGACATGGGAAATGTCTCCGTCTTCCCTAGTCCTCCCAAAGCCCCATCGAGGCCCTTCCTGCACATGCGAGGCCCATAAGGCTGTGGTATGCAGTCGCAGGGACTCGACGTTTGAGGAAAAGCCGCGCGGGCGACAATCACACCAACCAGGTCTTCATCCGTCCTCGACGGGCAGCGGTGGTTGGCTGTCCACCTCCACCGCCCGTCTCGTCGTTCTCCGGAGATCCAGTGGGCTGTGCGGGCGCGCAATGGTTCCCAAAGCGGCCTAGGGGATGGCTTACATTGACGGCCGTTGACTGGCCAGCCTTGGATGTAGTTGTGCTCTTGGCGGTAATCCTTCGTTACGTGGGCAGCTCTCTATAGGTAAACTCGACCAGCAACGTGGGAGTGAGACTCGAGTGATTGAATGAGAGACCGTCCGACCGTCCGATAGTCCGGCCATCCGACACTCCGTCTCACGCTGCGCATAGCATGCAAAATGTTGCCGTCATTGATCTAAGCCTCCCTGGAGGGTTTTCGTCAGATCTTCTCGCCCATGTCATCCCAACCAACGATTAAGCCTCATAGACCAAGATTAGATCACTCGTTTCCCCGCGCGCCGTCGGGAGATTGACGTGTTCCCCGATCGCACCAACCGTGTGGTATTAAAACACTGCCGCCCGTCATTCCCAAACGAGAAGCATCTCGCGCGGAGGCTGCAATCGCATCCAAAGTGTGCGTTTTTAGGGTCCATTGCCGTTCTTGATTTTGCTTCTTCCTCGCCACGACGATGGTAGGGGTTCCCGGGCGGTCCAAGGGCTGCAACACGTGTCGCAGACGCAAGAAGGGAGTAAGTGCTGGTTCGAGGCGTATTTCCATCCCCTTGTCCATTCACAATCGCGCCTACGCGGCTGACAGAGCGCGATGCCAGTGCGACCTCCAGCGCCCCGCGTGCGGGCAGTGTCTCAAGGCCGGGATCGAGTGCGAGGGCTATGAGCGCAAGCGCATCTTCGTCAACGTGACGAACCCAGCTCGCGGGACCACGGTCCGCGCGGCAGCAGCGGCAGTGACACAGGTGACGCCCTCGCCCTCGACGTCCATCATCCACTCCTCCACACTATCCCGCGCCGCGTACGAGGAGAAGATGGTTGACCTCTTCTGGGACGGCTACATCCCCGGCGCGCCCGTCGGTGGTGGCCCGGCGAACCCCATATCGCGGTACTCCCACGCCGATTGGGCGCTGACGGTGCAGGACCTCTACCGATCCGAGCCGGCGCTGCGGCAGACGCTGTTGGCTATTAGTCTCGGCACCGTTGGGCGCCGGGACGGTCAGCAGTGGATGGTTGACGACGGGCTGCGTTTCTATTGTCGCGCGCTTAGCGAGACGAATCTTGCACTGCGGCACCCGACGAGATGGAGGTCGGATGCACTGATGGTTGCTACGAGGATACTTGGTTTGTACGAGGTGCGTTCTTCCGTCTGCGGTCTGGTTGAGGAGGCCCCGGGCTGACATGAGACGTACTTGAAGCTCTTGTACGGCGCCGATGACCGAGAACGAAGAGGAATCTCGCAAGCCCAAAGCTGGGAAGGCCATGCCATGGGTGAGATGGCTTTGGTGGCACAGCGGAGGCCCGGCAGCCACGTCGACGGTCATGCTCACCGGCTCTTCTGCTCGGCGCGGGTGCATCTGGTATGTCGGACCTGGTGCATGGAGACTGTAATCGACGAAGCGAAGCTAACCTGACCAGGTGATATCTCACATCAAGCAGCGAAGGAAGTGCCCCTTAAGCCACCCCGTCTGGAAAACCGTCCCATGGAGGACGCAGCCCAAGTCCCCCAGGGACGTTCTGGTCGACGTCTTTACGGACATACCAGGCCTCCTGGAGGATCTCGACTCCGTGCGAGACTGCATGCCAGGCGACGAGAAGGAAGCGAAGCGCAGCAGACTCATCGCAGAGTGCTGGCGCATCGATCGGGAACTGACCTGGTGGCTAGACAACCTCGCCCCTCAAGCCGAGCTCGCAGACTTCCAGGCGCGCGGGGCGGGCGATCCAACAGCCTGCGACGTCGTTGTCGCATCCGCCATGGGCCTTTTCTGGGCAACCTGCATTCTTACCTACAGCACGCTACGCCTCGCCCTCGGCCCCGAGGCCGTTGCCGATGCGGGCCTGCCGGAACATACGAACCCGCGGCCATACTGCACCAAGATCGCCGACATCGTCGACGTGCTGTTCCACCCATCGGCGGGGACGTTCGGGGTGCAGTCGGCGCCGCTGCCGATCGGCATGGCGCTGGTGTACCTGAACGCGACGGACGAGGGGTTCAACTCGGCGGAGAAGCGGAAGTTGAGAAGCTACTTTGGCAAGCGGTCCAACAACGGCATTGGGATCGGGAAGTTTCTGGTTAGCACGCAGAGCGATGGAATCGTACCGAGGGGCGCGGCGCAGGCTCCGACGCGAGAGGTCATTCAGGACAAGGCGAGGAGGTGGATGGGAACTGTATGAGGGTGAGGGGGGCGGTTATTTGAGAGCGAATGACGGTTATCATGAGAGTGAAATAATTACTGTCATGAAAGGCAGCTAGGGATTGCTTCCTGCTGGTTTGATTCATTTCACCAAGCTAGAGTTGGGTAAACATGATGAAATATCGCAAGGTAAAGATGAGATGAGATGAGCTCTCTCCCAACTCTGATTGAGGTTGATGGAATGGCTGGTGAGAGAAAGGTGGGGCTCTACTCCATGCTCACTGAAGGTATGAAGCAAACAGGAGAGCTCAATTTGAAATGACAATTGCTGTTATATTATACCAGGGAATTTTTCTAAAGCAATATATGATTTTTTGGGGTTGGCTTGATTACGGACTACCTCTGACTTTGTTTGTCCTTGTTGGGTAAGTTTACCTTTTCTACCCCCTCATTACAGTTGGTGAGGGGTGAGTGGTGAGAAGCTTATAGTGAATAGTGAATCTCAAGTGAAAGCCAAGAGCCCCCTTTCATTTGTCGATTACCTACAGAAACAAAGCATCCTGCATATGCCTGATCACTTAACATTTCCCCCGCAGTATGACAATGCTTTTGTTGGACCAAGCGCCCAACCCGTCTTCCAGTATCACAAGCGATGGTCTAAAACACTGCACTCCCTCAGATCACTGTATCTCTCCCAGTGAGTCACTTCCCTATCTCCAAGTCACATACCAGCATCAACTCAACAAACTAAGCTGTTTACAGGAGGTCCTCATTGCCCTGCTTCTCACTATCCCGAGTCCGAGTCCCACTGAGGCCGGGCTGGGCACGCCGAGTAACCTTGCTGACACGTTTAGTCCCGTGGGTCCCCGCGCTCTGGTGCCCTGTGCCAGGGGTGCGAATTGGGTGGCTGCATCAGCACGCGATCACCTGCCACGAAATCTCACCTCAGAGAGCCCCCGGTTGAGAGTTAGTGAGAGTGAGAGTGAGAGGCACGACTCTTCTCCCCCGGTCAAGTGAGACAAACACAAGCGGTCGTGGAAAGGAGAGGGGGTTTCCTTTGGAGGCTAGAGCTTACCATCTCATCTTAAAATCTTTTTATTTTTATTTTTCGTTCCTTCCTTAAATTAAAATCAGAGAAAAACCTTGCAAAAAATCTCATGCACACCCTCCCTCTCTCATCCATCCATCCTCATCCTCATCCCCAACAGCGTGGCACCAACCACCACCAAACGCTGTCGCCAAGTCGCGAGGAAGATCCCACCCAATCCTACCACCAGTTCCTCCTCTTTTCTGCTTGGACTGCCCCAGATGATGCTGCAGCGCGCGGCACGCCGCCCCAACGCCGGCGCCCGCCTCGGCTTCGGATCCGGTCTCACATCGAAGCCCACCGCCCTCCGCACCGCACCGCGCTGGACGCGTCCCTCCTCCACCGGCCCGTCCGCGTCTCCTTCCAGCAAGCCCGCCTCCCGCGCGCCCCTGCTCGTCGGTGTCTTTGCGGTCTCGGCGGCCGCCGGATGGGGCCTGTCCTCGCTGGGCCGCGACGGCGGCTCCGACGGCAAGATCCCCCGTCTCGGATCCGACCCGGTCGACCTCGACGACCTCGCCCAGACGCCCGTCGATGCCGGCAACTTCCAGAAGGCCGACGAGAAGATCCGTGAGGACGTCTTCATCGGCTCGTTCACCGCCGACGGCAAGAACACCCACGTCCACGCCGCCAGAGTCTCGAGCAACTACCCCGTCGAGGACATGATGACCTACTCCCTGGCTCCGGGCGTGGGCAAGTCAGAGACCCTCTTCAACGGCGTCTACGACGGTCACGCGTGAGTCCTGAACCCCCATCTCACATCCTCTCATACGACCAGCTCTTACTAACACCGCGAATCTAGTGGCTGGGCGACCTCGGTCCTCCTCAAAAAGGCTCTCGTCCCTGCCGTCTCCTCCGCCATCGCCCGTCTCCCGGCCTCGTCCCCGGACTCCTCCGTCGACACCACCATCGTCAAGGCCTTCACCGACCTCGACGACCTCATCTCCGCCAACGCGAAGCGCGCCGTCGACGGCCTCGCCGCCGGCACTACCGAGCCAGGCGACTCCCGCGTCACCGCCGCCCTCGCCCCCGCCATCGCCGGCTCCTGCGCCCTGCTCTCCATCTTCGACCCGTCCACCTCGACCCTCCGCGTCGCCTGCACCGGCGACTCCCGCGCCGTCCTCGGCTCCGCGTCATCCGCTGGCACTGCTGCTTACGCCACCCGCGACCTCTCCAAGGACCAAAACGGCCACAACAAGTCCGAGTTCGACCGCCTCGCGCGCGAGCACCCGGGCGAGGAGGCCGACATGATCGACCCCAAGTCCGGCCGCCTCTTCGGCATCGCCGTCACCCGCGCCTTCGGCGACCACCGCTGGAAGTGGGACGCCGACCTCATCCGCCTCGCCCGCGACAACTTCTGGGGCACCGGCCCACGCCCCAAGGCTTCAACCCCGCCCTACATGACCGCCGCCCCCGTCGTGACCACCACCGCCATCAACGCCGGCGACTTCGTCATCCTCGCGTCGGATGGCCTCTGGGACCACATCTCCTCGGAGCATGCGGTGGAGTGCGTCTCGCGCTGGATCGCAGCCCGCAAGGCCGGTAAGAAGACGCCCGGCGACAAGCTCGCTGCCACCCCGGGAAAGCCGAGCAGCTTCGACATGAGCAAGGGCTGGGCCAACTGGGCCGCCACGCCGGAGCACTTCGTCGTCGAGGACCTGGACAACGCGGCCGTGCACCTCGTCAAGAACGCCCTCGGCGGCAACCGCCGCACCCTCTTCACCGGCGCTGCGCTGGCGTACCCGCCCCTCGCGCGGAACGTGCGCGACGATGTTACCGTGCAGGTCATCTTCTTCCAGGATCCTTCCAAGTCGGCGTGATGGGAAAACATGAAGCGTTCATCGCTGGTTAAGGCTTTTCATATCGGTCATTCCGGAGGGTTTCGAAGGAAAGGAGAAACATTGGCGTTAACGTGGTTTCAAGGGTTCTTTTTCTCTTACTAGGTTCCAGCTGCCATGGCTGTCATTGACTCGAAGAGTCTGATGCTTCGAGCATCCATCATCACACGCGGTTCACAAACAAGAAACGAGAGGAAAAGAAGAAAAACACGCGAAAATGTAGAAAATTAGTACAAAAACAGCACAATAAACAACTCTTCATGGCCACACACGATCCTTCCTCCCCCGACTACGTAGAGAAATCTGGCTACCTACAATAATTTACAGCACATTGGACATGGCAGTTTTGTAAAGGAGTTGAGAAATGGCAGTGAGGAGACACGTCAACCTAGCTACCAGTCGCAAGTATAAAAAACAAAAACAAGTTACGGACGCCAGAATACCCGAAAACTAGACGGCCTCTCGATGTAGCGCGGCCATCTGGTACATCTTGCGGAGAGGACCGGGCTGCAAGAGCTGTGAGACCGCGGTGGAACTGACCAGTCCCGAACGAGACCAATCTCAGCTGATTGAGGTTCGGTCTACCTCAGACGAAGAGGTATTCCGACTCGGAATCGCTCGACTTGGAATCGCAAGACATGTCCACTTTCACGATATCAGACTCGATCTCTTCCTCGACCTCGGAAGCCTCGACCTCGGGAGTCTCCACCTCAAGCCTGCGTCGGATCTCCGCCTCAAAGGGTTCGATCTCCTCCTCGATCTTGGGCTCGACCTCCTCCTCGATCTTGGATTCGATCTCTTCCTCAGTCTTGGGCTCGACCCCCCAGCCCTCTGGCATGTCCTCGGTGTAACCCTCTGAACCGGTCTCCTCCTCGATCCCCTCCTCGGTCTCGAGTTCGATCTCCTCTTCCTCATCCTCATACTCCTCATCCTCACAGTCCTCATCCTCACAGCCCTCACAGCACTCATCACTCTCGGGCTCGACCTTGATCTCGGCTTCGGGCTTGACCTCGGGCTTGACGAGGCGATTCTCGGCGTTGGCCATACGCAAGTGTTTCGCTAGAGACTCGTCAACGTCAGGCTCATCATCCACCGGGGAGGAAGCAGACTCCTTACCGTAGGCCCCGGTCTTCATCTTTTCCATCATCGCCTCCTGGCTCTCCGCGGCGCACTTCATGGCACACTTCATAAACTCCGCCAACGTTCTGGATGATTCGGTGGGCCGGGACTTCTCGTCAGCATCCGTCTTTTCGACGGACGTGGCCGCCTCCTTCGAAGCGGGAGCGTCGCCGCGGTGCTTCTCCTTGGTCTTGATAGCCTCCTGAGAGATCATTCGAGCGTTTGCCTCGAGCACCTCACGTTCGATGCTTTCGCGCCACGTCAGGGCCTTTTCCGCGGCAGCTTCCTTATCGGCGCTGCCGCTGGCCTCCGTCGTCTGGGTCGTGTCGGCAGACGACGTGAGGGTGCATTTTCCGAGCTTCGCGGCGAGCTCGTCCACCGTGGCGTCCCGGAAGTACTCGTCGGGGCCCAAATTCGCATTCTCCGGCTTCACGTACGGAGGCGGGAGGCTTACGGCAGGCCGCAGGCGGAAAGTCGGATTCTCCGGCTTCACGTCCTGAGGCGGGAGCCTTACGATAGGCCGGGGGCGGGAAGCTGGTTGGTAGTTTCTGGGAGGCATCGAGGGGGGCGTCGCAGGGCTCTGGCCGCGGCCGCGGCCCCGGGCAGGATGCACGGGATTCGTGGGGCGAGGCGAGGGCCGCGACATTATGTCCGGATACTGGTAACGGAGAGGAAGCTGGCCGGGCACCGGGTACGAAGGGGGCACAGAAGCCGCCGGGACCTGAGGAACCCCCCACCTTGCATAGCCAGAAGTCACCTGCGGATTCTGGTCTCCAAACATGGCGTAGCCTGACGGGTTCTGCGACGGGGGGAAGCCCGGACTGTCGTGGCGGGCGTAGGCATTGTTGGCGGGAGAATGCGAGGTCGCGGCAGACCTCCAGCCGTACTCGGGGCCACGCGGGCTAGCCGGAGATCCGCGGCCGAACCCAAGGGCCGGGGACGGCGGGGGCGCCGGGCTCATCGTCTCCTTCTTCGCCGATGGCGACGGCCAATCTGCCCTCGCCGGTCTGGCTTGGTATGTCTCGGGGCGAGGCGTCTCTCCCGGCGGGCAGGGAACCCACCGCTGCACAAACTCCCGTCGCTGCAATGAGGTCATGGTTTTCCACTGGTTCCAGGGTATGAAGGTCCCCGGTCCCATGTCCTTCGGTACCTGGAGCGTATCCTTCGTATTGGCCTTTCTCAGTTCCAGCTCCGCGAGCCTGGCGTTGATATCGCTCGTGGCCTTCTTCATGCGGTCGTCGAGTTGCACGATCTGCGCCATCAGACGATCCTGCGTGTTCCGCATCGCTTCGAGGCACTCGGACATCTCGGACGACTTGCCGACGGCGTCGGCGACCCGGCTCTTCTGCTCAGTGTTGGTGGCGGCGTCGGCTGAGGCGGACGCGGAGGCGGTAGTCTGGGAAGAGGCAGAGGCGGAAGTAGGGGCCGAGGCCGAGGCCGAGGCAGACGCAGAACGAGCTCCGCACGCAGCGGCAGCGGGCTGCGTCTCGGTCTTCAGATCCTTCTGGTGCTTGGAGTCCTTTGCGCTCGAAACAGGCGTGGGAGCCAGGAACGGACGGTTCTCCTCCTTGCCCTTGCCCTTGCCCTTGCCCTTGCTCTCGAGCCGCATCCTCTTCTCACGAGCATCTGCCTCAAACATCGCGCGATATATGTCGTCCTTCTTCTTGTCCTTGCGGCTGCCCTCGAGCATCGGTCCGTTCGGGAGACGCGCAGACGGGGCCGGAGACTGGTTCAAACCGGCTTCCCTAGTCTTGCTCTTCTCCACGGCCTGCTGCTTCGCGGTTTCCTCCAACGTGGCCCTCCCCTTCTCCGACTTCTTCAACTGGGCCTCGATCTTTGCCCGCTCCATGTCCTCGTTCGTGTAATCGTTCGCCTTGTCGACCCACTTCTTCGCCTCGTCGGAAATCTTCTTCTTCGTCTCGTCGTCCATGCTATCGTTTATGCTGTATCTCAGGTTTGCAGCCTGTTTCAAGAACTGATTACGTTCCAACATTTGAAAAATCATCATTTGTTGCATGTGCTCGTCCAGCGAATGATTGGGATGCCGAGGAACCTTCTCCTCCTCTTTGCCCTTGCCCTTGTTTTCCTGTACGGCGGGGGCACGCTTGTCCATGACCTCGAGCTCGGCCTCGATCTGCTCGAGGGACAGGTCCTCCTTCGCCTTGCCCTTGCTCTCGACGTCCTTCTTGCCGCGGAAGGGAGGAATCTCGGCCACGCCGAACCGGGACGCGAGGTCGTTCTGCTTGGCCTCGCTCTTGACGTCCTCCTTGCTCTTGACGTCCTCCTTGCTCTTGACGTCCTCCTTGCTCTTGACGTCCTCCTTGCTCTTGACGCCCTCCATACCCTTGGCCTTCTCCATATTGCGCTTTTCGGCCTTCTTCGCACGCAGGTCAGACAGCGCCTCAGACAACGCTTCCACCTTCTTGGCGTAACTGCTGCCGTTTGCAACCAGCGGAGCAGGCCTGTCCCCAGCAGGCGCAGCGATGCCCATCGCAGCCGTCGCTTCCCGAGCCTTCGGCTCGGCCAAGCGCCGCGCCATCTTAGCCCAGCGCTCGCGGGGATTCGATTTCTTCTTCTCGACGTTGTCCTCCGGCCGTTCGCGCGGGGTGGAAGGGCCCTCCGCCTTGTCGTCGGAGTTCGCCTCGGGCTGCTGCTGTTCGGCATCGGGACCGCGAGACGGTGCGGCCGGGCTCACCTGGGGCCCAGGGTCCTTCCACGTCCAGGGGTAATCCGGTGGCGTGACGGCCTTCTCCTTGCCCTTGCCCTTAGGCTCAGGCTCGGTCGAAAAGTCGAAGAAGTGCTTGTCCTCAGGCTCAGGCTCGGCCCGCAAGTCTAACAAGTCTACCTTGGACTCAGTCTCGTTCTTAAAGTTGAGAAACCTGTCGCGCGCAAACTCAGGCTCGGGCTTCACCGCAAGGAAGCTCTCGTGCACAGCCTCAGCCTGCGTCTTCGCCGGTCCTCTCTCCTCGCCGCTCTTCGCGCTCTCAGGCTCAGCGGCAGCCACGCTGCCCTTGACACCCGAGACAGACGACGATGACGAAGGCGCTCCAAGTCCATCCGAAGCGATACCAAGGGCGTCAAAATTAGGAAGCGGGTTATTCCAGCAGTATGGCGACCTCTCGCGGCGCGGCCTCATGTCCCAGCTCAGCTCCCCGATGGGCTCGTCCGGGAACTCGCAGGGGGGCAGCTTGAACGCCTCGAAATCGTCGGGCTCGCGGTCCGACTCCAGGGGCTTGGCCTTCATCGGGTTGTACGTGCGGGGCCTCGGCGGGAGGGGGGACAGCGGAGCCAGGGCAGCCGGGGGAGACGGCGGAGTCTCGTAATACGGCTGAGCCGGGGAGACCGTGAGAGTCGGGCGATGCAGCTGAGCCGGGGAGATTCTGGGAGGGGGAGGGGGGTTCAAGAACAACAGCGCCCGCCTGCGGAACGGGTCGGTAGACATGCGGGGTGACGAGGGCTCCGAGCTAGCGTTGAAAGAATGACCAGAGTAATAACGGCCGTTTTTCCCGAAGCCGACATCGGTGTCGTTCGACGCCATCGTCGCCTGGTGGTGGTGGTGGTCTCTTTCTGGTCGATCGCTTAACCTGTGATACAGAGAAGGAGGAAGTTGATGAGACGGAAGCATATGTGAGAATAAAGGGGGGTGGTGAATGAAGAAGCCGAGAGGGAAACAGGGGGAAAGGGTGGAAAGGATGGGAAAGGGGAAATAGCGAGAGGGCCTGGGATTTTATATGTTTCCCGAGGATTGTTAACATTTGTCAAGGTTTGCAAGTCACATCAGAGATTGGCAACACCACCACCAAAGCGGATCTCCGGGTGTGGTGTTGGGTGGGTTGTTGAGCCATTTCCATGTGTTGATAAAACTATGTCACTCGGTTGGCGGTTTTGATATTTCGTACGACGACGCCCTCGGAACTCAAAACACCTCAACGTAGGCACCACCCACGTCAAGAATTTCGGTCACTTTCTATTAGGATCCAGAAACATACGTACCCTAAGAACACGGGAATAACACAGAAAACGCGGCGCCGGAGCGCCAAAGGGTATCCATCTAGCAGCACGCTCAACGATCGCACCGGTGGTTGGCGGACACTCAACCGGTTTCGCTCAGGAGGGCGTCCTACCTTGAGCATCCGGTGAGTCCGCCAGCAGGGCAGACATCCGTCTCCCTGGTTTGTGAAAAGACGTAGGGGGTGTGTGGGCGTAACTACTCCTCGCCCACGTCGTCGCCATCCGAGTCGAGTCCTGGGTACTCGGAGCCGTCCTCTTTCATCTTGGACACAGCGTGCGAGATGAACTTCGCATCCGGCTTCAAAGCTGCGTACAGATTCGACACCACCGAAACCAGAACATTGTCGCGAGTGCCGGTCGTCATCGCCTTGATCAGCTGCAGTTGTATGCCCGCCATGCGCCAGGCGAACGCGGTCTTGCGGTTGTAGTAGTACTTGAAAATAGCACTTGCGCGGATCAGGGCCCACGTTGTGCGGTCATCGCATGCGTACGTCTGGGCCAGATAAGCTTGGAGAAGGGGGTCCAGCTCGCCGTCTGCTCGTGGCTCGATGGCGCACCACTGTTCGTAAACCTCGAGCATGCGGCGGGGCAGGTCATCTTTGTCCTTGACCGCACCCACCGTCGTGGTCCACTGCTTTTCCAGCGCCTTGAGGTCCTTGATGAGGTTTCGGAGAACTCTCTTGGCCTGCGGGTTTTCTTGAGCTAGCTTCTCAAATTCCTGGAAAGGCTTGACGAGACCGGCATCCCAATACTCGGCGGTCTGCTCTTCCTCATCGTCTCTACTCAGTTGCAAAGATCTCAGCCCGTGTCTGGACTTGTCTGGCCTTGAGTTTATCGCTCGGTGGAACTTTTCCAGCTCCTTGTCGATTGTCGGCTTAGCCACGTCAAACTTCAGATAATCGATGATGTGCAACGGGATTCCTCCTGGCCAGCTTTCTTTCTTGTAGGCCGGCTCATCGAGGTCCCTAAACTTGTGGCTGTCGAGAAGCTCCCGCCGAAATCTCTTCCAGTCATTCGCAGTAAACTCGAACCCCTGCTTGGCCTGGTCGACAAGGTTGCCGAGAAGTGTGCTCAGGTAAAGTGCGTACTGGTTATTGACTTCGTTCATCCGATAGCAGAGCCGCTCCTTGAAGTTCGTTGCAATACCCAAGAAACTAGGACGCATGCTAAACGCGATGCTCTTGGTAACCATGTCGGAAACAGCCCCGGCCTTGCCATGCTGCTGCACCAACTCTCCGTACGTTGTCTTGTCCTTCTTCAGATAATCCGATAGGTCTGGGCTGGGCGGAACCTCGGCATTGACAAAGTTAGACACGATCCTGGGTTCCCAGCACACCCAGGCCTTGTCGCCGTCATAGTCGCCGCCCGAAAGCTTGTCTGCTGGAGGCACGCGCCCTTTGGATGAGAATACGATGACATCCTTGAGCGCATGCAGCTCCGGCTTGAACACGGCTTTGACTTTCTGCACGTCGCTCACGAAATGAGCTGGAGACCTGGCAACCAGGACATCGAATCCGTGGAGCATAGAGTCAGAGAAAGACTCGGTCTGGAACTTGGACGAAAAACACACATGAACTTCGTCCTCCTCCAAGATACCCCAGAAATCGACAACCATGTAGAGGTAGGCCGACCTGGGTATCTTGATGTTCATCTTCTTCTTCAGGTTCTCGCATTTGGTCCTCCGCTGGTTCCAGACTAATTCCTGAAGGAATTTCTGATGATTCGGGTCAAACCCGCCGTCCAGGAGAAAGTTTATTGTCTCCTCGGTCGATTCAGGGAGACCGCCGAGGAAAGGAACACGACTGTGAGCTAGCCGACACCTCCGGGGCAACGAGTTTTCATTGACCCATTGCCGGAGTGAGATGGTGTGTTGCATTGCGTTTTTCTGCTCCTCGAGCTCACGGTTCAGCTCGTCAATCAGACTATCGGCGATAGCCTTGCGCATCGCAATCTTGTCCTTGGCACGATCCTCTAGAACGGGCAGAAATTGGATGTTGAGGCGAGCGGATCGTGGCTCCGCGGCATGGCTGCGGACCTCGAGTGTGCGGTGTAGCGGGTCCTTGAAGTCGCAGCGCCACTTTCGCTGCGAGGGCCACGTCTCGATCCAAAGATCGCCTGTATCGTCGTCCTGAACATCGATGATCCACATGCCTTTGGCAGGGCCCAATCGTCCCTGGATGGCAGATGGAACATCTGACAGACCGAGAACGTCTTTGATCTTGCGCGCGAGCGATCGCGACATGACGCCGATGCCGTCGTTCATCACCTTGCCCTCTGACGAGAGCATGTCCTGCGTGCGGTGACGTATTTGATCGTGGTTGAGCACGACTACGGGAGTGGTTTTGCTGAGTCCCAGCTGGATTCGGGCGAAAAGTTTGAGGAATGGCTGGTCTTCGTTATCGTCCAGCTGAAGAAGCCAGTCGAGCATGTGCCGCACTTCTAATTTGACTCTAACGTCCCCGGAGCTGTCTAGGGTCGCCTTGGGGTTCGCGGTGGAAGCCAAGAAGTTATTACCCTGCTCCGCGAAGAGACTGACTCTCTCCCGGAAAATAGGCTTGGGGTCCGGCCCCAGGGCAACGGTCTTCGGCGGCGTCTTGTGCCCGGCATCCCTGGCATAGAATGCCCGCCACCGCCTACCAGCCAGGTAGTGCAGCCTCGTGGACAGCCAGCGGGTGACTTGCTCTCTCTTTTCCGGGGCCTTGATGGGCTCCTCCCAGCAGTTTGGCGACGGCATCAGGATCTCAAAGAAACGATCAGACCCGAATTTCCGGTGCAGACGACACCCCTGGTCCAGAGCAACTGGCTGCATGGCGAGGGTAAAGATAGGGCCGGACTTGATGTTTTTACTCTGTTCGAGAGAGGCGGTGAATACGACACTCTGTCCTCGTGGAGACTTGAAGCCGCTCAATGCCGCAGTCCAGGCGTCTGCGTTGGGCCTCTCGGGGAAGGACTTTTGGGCCAAAAGGGGGTGCTCAAAGAGGGACTTCCGCAGGTTAGGGTAGTTGTACCAGTCAGGCTGGTAAGACATTTCAATCTCGCCGAGATCGACGCCACAGTGAAGAGCGATGCGAGTGACCTCCCATGCGATAGCGAAAGGGGCCCTGTTGAGCCAAGGAGGGAATCTAGCTATTGTCTATTTAACATACGCGAAACAATGATGTCAAAGGTATTTTAAGACGAATGAGCGTGCTGCAGGAGAAAAAGGAAGAGGCAGACTCACGCCAGGTAGCGTCTAGTCGTGACTCGAGATCCACTGGCGGAGATCGACTTAGACGAGTGACAGGTTGGTAAAGCGACGGATCATCGATGCCCGAGAATTCCGAGTACACTGTTGCTTGACCAGGGGAACTAGCTGCCGGGGTCGGTCTGGGGCCGGGGGGTTGAGTGTTGAGTCTCGGGGATGTGTCTGCTTCGTGCTCCCTAAAGGAAATATCAAAGGCTTCGATATGTCTGGACGATATGGGAAAGAGGTCTTGGGATTGCGAAGAGCTGGGCTCCTTGCCCGGCTTCAACCGTCGCAAATTCTCTTCATCTGTTAAAGCAGGTATTGTTTCCTGTGTGCTGGGTCCCGGATCGTTCGGGGCCGAGAAAAGCGAGGCACGGCTCGTGCTGGCGGTTGTCGCAAAGGAGGTGGGTGCGTATATGCTTTCCCCGAACGGCGCGGTGGTCGCTCGCGGGGGTCTCTCTTCAGGCCGGCTAAAGCGGGCAGAGGACAGGTAGGGTTTGGCGGACCGCGACCGGCTCGGAACGTGGTCCAGGGCGCCTGCGATGACCTCTTGAACGTCCTCGCCGTCCGGGGGACTGGCCTTGACTCTCTTGAGCGAATCCTTCTTGGTATCCTCGGCGGGTCTTCTCTTAATTTTCGCAGATTCACCGGAAGAAATAGTGAGTGGGCGGCTGTCAGAGTGTCCAAAGTCTGGTGCTCTCCTCGTGGGCTTGGCCTTGTCTAGCAGTCCAATGAATATCTCCTGCAATTCCAAAATCTCGCCAGGCGAGGCGGCTTTCGGGGGCTTCGGCGGCTGGGAGGGCTCGTCAGGATCTATCAGGCGAATCCATTTCTGAGAGGCAGCTTTGGCTTCGTTTCGGAAGCAGCGTAGGATGTTATCGAGCATGTGAGTGCGCTTGAAGCAGTGATAGCGAAGTCCATTGATTATTTTGTCGCTGCGACGGAAGGCGGGGTCTTGACGGGCGCGCTCGCGAACGGACATCGGGGTGAGGGTGGCATCGGGGATTCTGATGTCGAGGTTGTATTCGCAGTTCAGCTTCTCGATGACCTCGGCGTGCAGCTCGCTCTGAGGAGGCTTCTGGGGGGTTCTCGGGGCTGGCTGCGCCGGAGAAGGCCTCGTTTGCGGTGCCATGTTGGGATGGAGGGCTGGAGAGGGAGAATTCTGCGGTCAGAGCTTGTGATCATGGCAAGAGGACCGAAAGAGGTCGAGGTACCTGGTAAAGGAATCAAGAGATAGAGGCCTGACAGCCTTGAGGATCATGATGCCACTCGTCGAGGCATCCGGTTGTTGCAAGGCTGTGCCATGTCGAGCGGCGCAAACAGGACGAGGTGTTTGTTCAGCCGCCGGCGGGGTAGTTGACCGCAGGGAGACAACGGTGCGAATGCCAGAGAAGCGCGACGAACCGTGAGGGGTCGAGTGGGAGGGAAGCAAACAATCAAGAGAGGAGGAGGAGGGAGGATGCCCGAGGAGGGAATGCGACAGAATCAGGGCTGAGAGAATGCAACCCGCCGTAAATCCTAGACAATCTCGAAGAGCAGGTGCGAACTGCCTACCGGTAGGTAGGTACGGGGTACATCCCGCGCGCGCCTTTCTTCAGTGTGATAGCGGCAAAGTGGGAAGGGAAGGGACACTGACAGCGCTGTCTGTGGAAGGTGCTAGTGGAGCTTGCGAGAGCTCATCCATTGGACGAAGAGTACGGACGGGTTCACACTAAGGCGGCTGGCCCAGAGCGAGGGAGCCATTGGCCAACCAGAGATGCTAGTACTTTCATTTTACTGGGTCACAGGCGGGAGACAAAGCACGGGCCGCAACGGCAGCTAGTGCAGAGCAGGGACCACCACCTCGTCACTAAAGCTTCACTGTGCTTTGGCAGGGAAAGAATGGCGATGGAAGGAGCCTCTGGGAGTCGGTCTGTTGCTTCCATTTCTGTCTCTACCTACCAAGGCAGGTACCAGATATTATTATGATTTTATTTTGTTTCTTTTGCCACTCGAGAAACACCTGACTATCCGTGGATCCACCGTGTTGAGTCCACGTGACACTTGCAGAGGCAGATCTCCTCCCTCACTGCTTCTCCTACGGTGTACCTACCTAGGTACCAACCCACTTACTCCAGCGCCTTTCTCGTCAGTGTTTTGTTTCGCTTGGAGGAGCACAACTGACAACCATCTTCTTGACCTCTTTTCTTTCAGGTTCTCCAACTCAGTCTCGGTTCTCTATCCAAGACCAGTGTGGTGTCGAAATGGAAAGCTACCCTACAGCTGAGAATACGTCTCCATCAATCTCGTCTTGTGCCTCGGACTAACATTAACATGCAAACATTACAGATGATCATCCTCTCTTCTTCATCTAAAGCCGACTCTCTATCTGAACCGGCGCTTCTTTCGCCTCTAACCTCGTCTCCTTCGCCTTCGCCTCGTCCTCCAGTACCTGCCGGAAGACCGCCTCGACGTCGTGCTCGTGGATCCAGACAGGCTCGACCCGGTTCTTCATCCTCGCCCTCAGCTCCTCGTCCGTCTCGAAGTGACCCAACCTCTCGACCTTCTTTTTGTTCGTCGAGTGCACCGTTTCGAGCACTCGATCGGTGTGTGCTTTCCTCGTCTTTTCGTACAGCCTCAACGCCCTCTCGATCTCCTCGGCCGAGGGTGCCTCCGTCGCCGTAGCTGGGAACACGTGCTTGACGGCCGAAGCAAAGGCCCACGCATCGTCGATGGCGAGACTTCCTCCCGCAGCAAACGCGCCACCGTGCGCATGCGCCGCGTCGCCTGCGAATGTGACCCTTCCTTCGCCCAGCACCCAGCTCTCCAGCCCATGCGCCGACGCGTTCGGGTACACCCTCAGCGAGTCCGCCGGCGTCGCCTCGATGATGTCCCGCACCAGCCGGTGCCAGCTCGCATAGTGGCCTTTGAGCAGCTCCACGTCGCTGTCCGTGTTCCAAATCTTGTCCCGGTAGGCAGCGTCCGCCGCGTCCGGGTCATCCTGGTGCGACGCCACGATGCAGAATAGCCCGCGGCCGAGCTTCGACATGAACCACGTCCGGTCAACTCCCCACCAGTGCTCCGCCTCCTCCGGGAGGTCGGGGATGTGCGCCAGGTGTGAGATCGGGTACACGGCGCGGAACGCCGTCCACCCTGTCCACTTGGACCGGCTTGATGGCACGTAGAAGCTGCGCACCCCCGAGTGGATCCCGTCCGCGCCGAGGAGAATGTCCGCTGTGATGGCCGTGCTGTCCGTGAAGGTGACGTGCAGCCGGCCCGTTGCCTCGTCGTTGGAGATGTTCTGGAATGCCTTGTTCAAGTGGATGCGCGTCGGATCAATATGCTTGAGCAGGGCTTGCTGCAGGTGCGGCCGGTGGAAACGTGCAGTCTTGTGGCGCGGCTCGATCTCCCCGCGGTGCTCATCAACCGAGACGATCTCGCCGGTCTGGTAATGTCTAAGACGCACCGTCAGAACTGCGACGGCAAGTCCTGGCAGACCCGGTTAACTCACCTGTAGATCATGGGATATCCCGACTCGTTGCGGAACGCAATCTCGTCGTCGAGCGCATTCGTGATGCCGAGTTTCTCCAACGTCCTCAGCCCGTTCGGGCCCAGCGCAATCGATGCTCCGACCTCCCTCAACTCTTTCGCCTTGTCATAGATCTGGACGTCGATACCGAGGTGGTTCTTGAGCGCGATAGCCGACGTCAACCCGGCGATGCCGGCGCCGACGATGGCGACTTGGAGCTGGTTGCTGCTCCCCATCTTGAATTCGAAAGACTAAACTTTATTGCTGCAAATCACGCCCTAGGAAAATGCGAGATATATTCGCGGGGTCTGCCGTCTTTATCACTCCCCCCTCGCAGCATGCGAACCGGTGCCTCTCCCCCGGCCGGGTGCGATAACGTGCGTTTCGGTGGGTCGGCGCCGAACCCGGGCTGACGCCATATCGACCTGCGATGGTGATACACCCTCAGACACCCCGCACCGCGCACCCCCGAACCGACTTTCGCTGGTGTTAATAGGGTTGAGATAAGGCGCTTACATCCGCGGGGTCTCCCCGCAGCCAATCCGGCTCTCTAGCTGGCTCTCACACCATCAAAGTCCACAATGAAGACAGGCGAGATGGCATGTTCGCGTTCCTTTTGGGTTGGGACGTCGGGCAACTCCCGACGCTTTCTTATAGCAGACCTTGATCCGGATATCTTAAGCGTCTGGGGTTCAAGTCGCCGGGGATATTGATTGGGTCAATCCCCAAAGCTCGCTTCCGAGCCCGCGGGATCGGACGGGGAAGTCATCCCAACTCTGAGCCTCCTACAGCACCAGGCCAAGACTGATGACTCATCGGCATGCTTACCTTTTTCAAACAAACGACCAACGACAGTCTCTAGTCAACCGACTTGGGTACGTGATTCTCTAGAAGACGACGCATCCCCAGATCACCCAGACCAATGTGTCAAAACCTCCTTTCATCTGTTGACTTGTAACGTTGAGCAGGCCTCACTCCGAGTGGAAATAATTCGTGATGGCCCAAACCCCATAAGCCAAGGAAGATAGATCTTGGAGGTTGGGAAACTGGCGAATGCTCTGGATTATTCCCTCTCTCCCGGGCTAGGTGATCGGGGGCATTCTTCAAACCCCAAGTCGTACCTCCAGTCGCAGTTGGCTCTTGAAACTCTACGGTTTGGGGAGGTTGGTGGGCTAAGGGAAACCAGAGACTTGGTCACAGCCTCAGATGGGTAAGGCACAAGTGTGTTCAGGACGACTAATCACACTTGGGATCGCCTAGGAGTCGCGATCGCACCTCTCACGGCCTGGATGATGGATGTGGTCTGATTCAGGTAAAATTCAAATGGTACTTTTTAAACACAACTAATACCCAAAACCGAAGCAATTCCTTTCCGTCCCGTGCCTCAGACCACACAACAGGCAACCTCTCATTAACACGAATCGCAGATGTTCCTCCTACGTGCTGCTTTGGTGGTCGAAAAGGCTTCTCGCTGCCACTTTGTCGTTTAGCCGGTGCTGGGGCAGCTGATGGCGCCAAACTTGTTCTTGGTCGCCCTCCACCAGACTGCCTCGACCACGCCGGGGTTGCAGCCGAAGCTGCCAACGAAGTTCCAAACCAGGTTTCCGTTCGTGCCGCCGCAGTAGGTGAGGCTCTTGCCGCAGCCACCGAAGCCGTTCAAGTTGTCCCACAGGCCTCCACACTTTCCGGGGATGTCGTCGACGCCGCTGGCCGACACCTGCCACCTGGGGAGGGCCTTGTTGCCGAAGTTCTCGCAGACGGCGGCGGAGCTCAGGGGCGCCATTGCCGCGAGGACCAAGCCGGCCGCGGTGGTGAAATGCATCGTGGTGATGCTGGGGTGTTTGGCGTTCTTGAGTTGAGGAGTTTGATGCGCCGGAGGGTTTGGCGTCTTGCGGTTGAGGAGCTTGGTGCTGGAGTCTTTGGTCTTTTTGAGTTGAGCTCGAAAGTAGGAGTTATGAGGTGAGAAGACGAATGGCTTGTCGTGTGATTGATGTGAATGAGATGAGAATCGAGAGACGCAGAAGAACAGTTGTTTATGTACGCCCTGAATTGAATCCGAGTCCCCATCTCTTGCCGTCTCGTCTCTTGCTGCCTACAACGCCCCGTACTCATTTTGATCATCGTATGGTTCTGCAAAAAGGAGTTCTCTCCACATAGTTGTGAGTGTTGTGGATAGAGGCACGGGCCCAACTGAATCCTTCGATCCTTCCAGAGTCCACTCATTGGGCGGGTTGCTAGACCGCAACTCCTCCATGACTCGTCTAATACGGCAACTCAGTTCCGAAAATCGTGCAATAATAGTGCAATGCGATTTGAATGAATGTTCCTCTGGGATGAGTGGCGGCTAATTGTTCGCTCAATCGTATTTGCTTGTTCTGGCCATGTTTAAAGCTGGAGCACCGCCCGCGGCTTCCGAGGGATTCGGAAGAATGTAGTTGTGGGTTGTGTTGCAAGTCGGGTAATTCATCGTGAGAAGCCTCATCGCGGAGCATGCAACAGTGCCAACTTTAGTCACATTGAATGATTTGCCAGTTGACAAGCGAAGGGCAACGAAAATGAAAAGCTTACACGGTGCGTCGACTTGGAGAAGTTGGATGACGTATTCTCGTTCTGTCCATTAACTTCTTCAACGTTGCCTACCAACCTGGTTATATCCGTTTGCTTCTGCCGCAGCGACATATTTTCAAGGGGCGGTGCGCATTGTGCTTTTGGGCTCTTGGTGGTTGTTGGTAGTTCTATCCCAAGGATCACGACAAGATGAGTTAGGAAGAAAACATATAAACATTTGTCTTGGCGCTGGTTTGAAGGGCTTCACTCACGTTTCTGTTGTTCAGTTCAAGTCTGACAGAATTTTGGAAACGGTTCGTTATCAAGCACCACTTGCTCCGCGAGGCTTCTGAGAGCCAGCCCGACACATCCCTCCTGGCGCCCCTTCCGTCAGCAGGCGGCGGCATGGCAGCTGATGTCCCAGACATCAGCCATCGCGCCCGGCATACAGCCTCATGTACTTCTGTGGCGATGGGAGGGCATGGCGGTGGCGCGTGATGTAGACATGTCGAGCTTGCAGAGAGGCGTCCAACTCTATCAACGCCTTTCCCCATTTTATTGACCTTGAGGCCCCCGCGTTGGGTTCTCGATAAGGGAGGAAAATATGCGTGTGCCTCATGGCAGTGCAGTGACAAGCTTTTATCGATGGGCGTCTTCCGCGTGAGGAAATTGTCCTCGTTCCCAGGTGATTCTTTCCTCTCAAGATATCCAGACTTTCAGCTTCAGACGGCTTTCTATAACTCACCCACCGCCCTTCATCACTTCGCTCCTTGAGCTGCCCTCTCACCCGCGACCAAACGAGAAAGACAAACTCCTCGGAAATCAAAACACCTCCGACCAGAAACCGCATCGCAAAACAAACCCAACTTCACAAGCGTTGCAAATGGCACCAATACCACGCGATGCAGCCCACGCCCACGGCCCGGACCTCCGCGTGCCCATGGGCGTGGCCTGCGCCTTCGGCTACCTCGTAGTCGGCATCGCAGTCTACACCTGCATAAACAACTACCGCTTCAAACTACCAAAGTGGTACGCCGAGTCCCCGCGGGACTGGCGAGACAGGGCGCTCTTCGCGCTCTATTTCCTTGGCATTCTGGCGTTATGGCCTCTTATTTTACCGTATCTGATCGGCAAGAAGATCGTGGGGAAGTGGGTGAAGATCCGGAATAAGTCGCGCACACGGGCTGTAAAATTTGTTGATGATGAGGAGAACTGGAGCCCGACTAGGTCTGGGAATTGGGAGGAGATCAGGCTTGAGGGTGGGAGGGCCGCTGCGTAACAGGAGCCAGGCTACTTGGCGAGACGAAGAGAAGAGCATGGATATGGCGTTGGGAGTTTGCATTTTGATCTCTCAGGGGCCACGGGGGTTGAATTTACGAAGCGGGAAGATCTTGCCGCACATATACCCCGTCGAGCACGTTCGCGAATACCAATAAACTCGACCAGCTGGTGGGATCCCAGACGACAACTCGTCGAGAATGCAGACGTCTCGAGCAGCGCAACCACCCGAAAAATCACACCGAGTTCCTTCGGACGACCCGAGCCCTCCGAATATCAAAGACAGAGTCTCGCGGCTGAGCATGTTTGCGGGCACGCCGCGCAAACGCAAAAAAGACGACGGCCGATCGAAGGCGGATGAATCCGAGGATGAACAGACAAGAGTGGTCTGAGGCCTGGAAACGGGTGTTGAGAAAGCGAGAGAGGGTGTTAGTTAGTGTTTGGGAACAGAAGAGAAGACCGGACCAATCAGTCACTCGCTATGCTGTGGTTTCAGTACTAGGAATTCGATTCTTCACGGGCTCAGCGTATTTCACAGTTTGTTATTGTGACGCTATTCGGGCTATATCTATTGGCCCGTAATGAACAGTTTACATACTGTACAACCTGTTCCTAGTCTGTCCAGTTCGTTGAAACTGTCTCAGAAATATGCGCTCAACTGACAAAAAGACATATCATCCTGAGGACCCAGATGCAAAAGAATTGCGCCGAGGGGGAATCGAACCCCCGGCTCCCCGACGCTGCTGGATGGCAACGGAGAATTTTACCACTAAACCATCGGCGCGCTTCATTTTAAACCTTCATAAATGTCGTACAAGAAGCTCGCGCAGGGGCCCGCGAGTTGGTTCCTTGGTCGGGCCCGACATCCACCCGAGAAGTTTCCGTTGCACCGTGAGCTCGTTTGAGTCTCTGTTTTTTGTGCTGGCGGCGGAAAAGTTGTGGGTTTCTGAGAGGCTAACGGCATGTCTTCGCAGCTACTTAGGGCTCCATCTGCCAAGCTACCTGTCTAGCGAAACCGACTTGGCTACCAACAGTCTCGGGAGTCCAGGGGCTTAAGTCCATCGTTCGGACAGTCATCAGGCGTCTCTCCCTGACAGCTTAGACTCATATCGACACTCAGGAGACGTATCTATGCCACCTTACTTCTCTCGACGTAAACTTCCAGGCCCTCCTGGACCACGAAAAACGTGACATTTGCCTTCAAAGGCCGTCCTGGATGTGCGAGCTCGAACCTGAAGTCCCTAAACAGCCGCGGTACCACCTTGTTGATCTCCAGCAGCGCCAGATTTCGACCGATGCACACGTGGCTCCCTCCTCCAAACTACAAGAAGCGGCGTCAGCTTTTCGGTCCTTTCTCGAGTACAACGGAGAAACGGGCAGTGCTCACCTGGAACATGTACCTCTCCATTCTCTTCGCCTCTTCGATGCTTCCAAGCCACCTCTCAGGCCGGTAGTCATCCGCATCAGAACCGAATGTGGCCCGGTCACGGTGCAGAACCCATGCGTTGACGGCGACTTCGGTGCCGGCGGGGAAAAAGTTCCCGTCAAACTCGACGCCACCGGGGGGAATAACGCGGGTTATGTTGAGGCCGACCGCCGGCCGAACTCGCATCGCCTCCTTCAGGCAGGCCTGAAAGTAGGGGATGGCTTGGGCCTCGGCCCAGGAGATGTTGCCGGTGGGCGGGAGGGCGCCCGTCGCAACTGCGGAGGTGATTTCGGCTGCAAGGGTTGTGTGGATGCGCTCTGAGGAGAGGACGTGCCAAAAAAGGGACTGCATCGTCGAGGCTGTTGAGTCGGAGCCGGCGAATCTGTGCAACTCGTCAGCGTCTTTCGATCCTCGACAAGGCGGATTGCTATCCAACAGCTCACATGGCTCCGTGTGCGACTGCAAATACATCTCCCTCAGTAAACTTCTCCGGATCCTTCAGGTGTCCCTGGATCAAACTCGCCATCAAATCTCGCCTCCCATCCTCGTTCCTCACCCTTCCTTCGCTCTCCTTATCAAAAGGCCGTCGCCTCTCCATCTCGCCCAGCGCAATCCTCGTGATCGGCGCATTCCTCCCCGCGTCGACGAGTCCCGGCACAAGCCTCCACAGAGGATTCTTGCGGAGTAGATAGTCCATCCAGGGAACCTGTCCGACGATCCCGTTGTAAGCTTGAGACTTGTCGATCGTCGCGATGGCGGAGTCGACGTCCCGTCCCTCGGCGAGAAATCCAAAGCTACGGGAGAAGGCCACCTCGCCGAGGACGTCGAAGGCGAAGTAGTGCAGCCACGCGCAGAGGTCTACGATGCGCTGCCGGCCTTCGGCGAATCCCTCGAGCTTGGAGACTAACAGGTCGACGACGTCGTCGATGAAGGGGCCGAGCTGCTGCATCGCGGCCATGGAGTAGGGCACGTTTGCGACCTTCTTCTTGCGCGCGTGGGCATCCTCGTCGACTTCGGTGAAGATGTCGGGGTTCTCGGCCGGGGGGAAGACGGCGTAGAAGGCGGTCTTGCGGAAGCCTTTACCCGCGGCGAGTACGCGCCGGGCCGCCTCCGGAGAGGATAGAGATACTTCGTTGGGGCCGGTGCGGACGACGGGGCCGTGGCGGCGGTGGAGCGCGATGTGATCGAGGTGGGTGCGCCCCGAGGCTGTGGAGAGGACCTTCCAGAGCCGAGTGAAGGAGGCAAGCAATGGGCCCGGGAGTCGTCGGAGCGGGGAGAAGTACCGGGCCCGGAGGGCGGAGCAAACGAGGAGGATCGGAAGGAGGAGCGGCCAATAGCACCGGAGGAGGAGGACGGCTGTTTCGGTGTAGGTGCGGCGGGCGCTCGGATCCGGTGTCAAAGGGGACGAGTCCATGGTGCAGAGGGGTTGCCAATCGCTAACGAATGTTCCGCATGGGTATTCACGAGAGTGACAGCTAGGTTATTCCCCCATGGGACGAGATGACGACGATGGGAGGGCGATGTCACGAGTCGTCACGGGCGCATTCGAGGCGGGATGTGGGCAAGATATCTTTGTGTTTCGCCCTGACGTTCTATCAAGGGACTGTATAAGAAGCACATAATCTCCTCCGAAACTTCCAATTCCCGTCGTATGTATCCGGCTTCTGTCTCGTATTTCTTTCAAAACGGGCGAAGTCTATTGACATCACCAGATACAAGCTCCATCAGTAGCTCGCCGGGCACGGCAGATGGCATTTCTGTCGTCGTTGCAGGCGATTTCTCTCTGCATCGGCGTCACAACTGGCTGCCGAAAAGTCTAATGGCCAATAGAAAAACTGCCGAAGGAGTAGGAAGGTCATGGCGAGCCGGGGACGTGCGGGCAGGGCGATGCGGAGTCTATGTGCGGTTTCATCACCAGGTGATCCTTGGAGCGAGGAAAAGGTTGCGACGGGCGGTATAGGATTTTTCTCTTCTCTTACCTAAGCCCTTGGTTCTGCAGGATTTGGCTTTGGCGAGAACGATCATTCAGGCAGAATATGCAGATGACCGCAGAAGGAGGTTCCTGGGATTATACCCGGTGGTACGCAGTCACTCACCGCAACTCATGTTGTGCTATATGTAGGAATCTGCTTTCCGAGGGGGGCATATAATAATTAAACAGGCGAATCCATAGTAATATCAGTCTTGTGTCTTCTCTAAATGACTAACGACATCGGAATCTGGGTCCGGACAAAGATCGAACGTCTGGGTTGCTACTACAAGGTTTGAGATATTCCGGTAGACCAAGAAAGTAACAAGAAAGTAAGCGACGATCTGCATCCCCGGGACGCCCGTCAAGCCAAACCAAGAAACTCAAGTGCGTGAAATGAGATAGAAGTAAAAGTAGAGTAGCGACGACGGGCCGGTTAGTCTTGTTGTTGTTCGGATTGTGGGTTTCTTACTTCCCGTCAAGCAGGGGACGACGATTAAGCCTGCCCAGCATCCCGCGAGACACGCCTACCGGGTAGTTGGGAAGGGGGCGAACTCACATCTACCGACGAGTTGTGAGTCGTTGGTCAATGAGAGCCTCAATTCACAGATAACGGACAATCGATCGAGGGACGATGTCCGCGCATCCATGCGCCGGTGCCCGCAAATCGCGGAGATTCGCGGAGATGGCGCGGGATCTAGACGGGAGACAGGCCTTGACAGATCGGAAACTATCCGGAAACGATGGGGATTCGATGGGTCTCTCTGTCTCTGCGTCTCTGTTCTCGACCCGCGCGTCTCGTGCTGCCGCGGAAAGCATTACGCGGGTTTCTCCCCGTTCAGGCTCTTGACTTGACAGGACGTGGGGCGGAGTAATACCGGACCAGAAACACACGACACAGATCGGGAACATGACAGAGTCGTGCGGCGGAGGGACTGGCTTGAGGCTCGAGTTGTTGTCGTCGTCGTCGGGCCCCCGCTGGGGCCTGTTGGAAGTCCCGCCGTCGACTTCCCGTGGACACGGGCGGTGCGGGAAGGAAACGGAGAGAAATGGGGTGGGGAGGACGGACAAGGTGTATCGCAACCTCGTAGTCTACTCATCCTCCGGGCCCGGGGGGTTTTCGTGAAAGGAAGCCCCAAGCTCCCTCATGTGCACTCGTCTCTTTACCACACCATAGAGTCATTGGTTGAGAATGGTGGGCAACATAACGACTCTGCCGGGCTGACGGGGCCTTGTTGGGCCGAGTCAGCCGGACTCTTTCTCGCAACATCCCGCGAAGAACCCGAGCGCGATCCCGAGTCGTCTGGTCTCCCGAAGGCCACGCAGGGCTCGCTTGAGCTTCTTGACTCGTCCCGGAGGGGTGGGATGGAGGTCATGGAGGGGATCAGGACACTCCACGGTTTCTCGTGCCGTCATTCGCTCCTTCGTAAAAAAGTGCAACTCGTCTGAATCGCCTCTTGACCTCGGGAGACGCTGGCTTGCGCCAAGCCTGGGCTCCGTCGTCACGAGGCAGACACTGAAGAAGGCATAGATTCATGGTGACGGGCGGATGCTTCTTCCACGAGAAAGCCGCGCCAAAGAACGACTAGTTGCTACTTGCTTAATAGCACAAAAGACGACGTTGAAGATACGACCATCCATCCACCAGCTTCTCAAGAGCCAGAGAGCACTAAATCACGGTAAAAAAGGGTCTAATTAGGTAGGGCGGAGCTACCCGCTTAGCTTCGTGACGGCTAAAACCATGTTTCCAATCTTGCTCACGGTACTCTCCGGAGTTCGGGCCATTCCAGAGACATGTCATTTTCTTTTTTTTTGGCATTTTCCTCAGTTGAGTCGATGAAGAGCGACTAGACTCGAGGCTGGGGGGACTGAGGTTTGGGAAGAGACCTAGCAAAGAGCAGCACCCAGCAGCAGCAGGGTTCAACCCCCCCTCCCTGGGCCAGCGGGCGGGCGTCCGAGCTGTGACACAGCCCGGGGCATGATGTCCAAAGAAGCAGGACGGGAGATGATCTGCGGCCAGAGCCAGGGACTGCTCGAACCTTGATGGCTTGAGAGGGGGGGAGGGGGGTTTGTGCGTCCGCGTGGGACGTCTTCTCGATGGATTAGATAGGGATAGAGACGACACCACCGTAGGATAGCACAGTGGGCAATACCATGGCGCCTCTCATCTGCGAGGCGAGTCGGGTTTCGTGGGCTGCCAAGGTCTCCGGGATGCTCCCAAGAACGTTCCGCCAGCATGCTGGGCGTCCAGGGATGGATCGTCGAGTATGGTTTGACCGAGGTTCGACACACACTCACAGAGAGACAGGGGAGCCCATGGAATGCATTTCACCCGCTGCAGAACGAAAAGATGTACAGCTGTGGTCCCTCCTTCAACCACCTCACGCTTTCCCCTGCAGGGACCGTCTCCCAGGAAGAGCCCTAAAACCTGGGGTCGGTGGTGGTGTCGCGCCAGGCTCGTTCATAGGGCAGCTCTGCTCGGGAGTCGCCCAGTGTGTTCTTGCGAGAAGCTCCGAAGAGGTGATGCTGCCTCTGGTTTGGGTTGGGGCTTGCTGATGGCTGGCTGGACCTTCTCGCTGTTTTTCCTCACACCCCGTCTCTCCTTTGTTCTCTATGCCCGAAAGCCTCGTGGCGAGTCAACCTTGAGTCTGCCCAGGAATTGGACGGGCTGGGAGATGATGGATGAACTAGCCACCCAGCTACGTGGGTGATGGCCGGAAGCAGGTCCGAAAACGTCCTCGACGTGTGCCGCAGTGCCTAGCATGTGTGTATACGTTAGTGTGCAAGGTTCTAGCACGTTCTTCCTCTTTTCCGGATTTACAGCGAAAGCTGCCGTGTAAACTCGTACGAGTTCACAGACAATGGCAAGTGGTAGGACCCTTGGCCGGAGGAAGAGCCTGCCCTTCGCCGTGGTGCGCAATCTCGATGATGGAGTCGCGCCAAGCGTCGTCGCGCCCGCCGGGATGACGATAGTCACAGCACGGCCTCACTCACGCAGCTGGCAGGACTCTGAGTCCGCGAGGAAGCACGATCGAGTGTGGGTGCCAGAAAGGATGGCGCCGTCCGCCTGCCAAGAGAACGGAGATACGGACAAGTGCGACTGTTGCCCACCCGCCATGGCGGTGCTATGCTAGGTGTTCAACCATGAAGGGGGTCAAGAACGATGCGGGCCAATGACTCTCTCGCTTGGGTTTGCTACCGGTCGAGTTGCAGCGACGACATGAAGCGGAAACGCGCGTCTCATTCAAAGAGGATACGGGAAATACAGCGGAAAATGGAGTCAGAGACAAAGGGCATGAGGCTGTGAGCATCTCGATGAGTCGGATGCACCTCTCTGCTTGGTGCCAAGAGGAGTTGAATGAGTTGATGGTATGTGCTGGCCCTGGCGGGGAGGGATTTGGGTCTGTTTTGAGGCTCCTCCGTCCTGATCATCGCGCGGGAGGCGGGAATTCCTTCTCTCGTCCGTGCGGGCTGGGTTCGTGATGGTTGATCGTCTCTTGGGAGCGCTTACCATTCCTCAACGGGGAGGTAAGAGAGACAAGGGGATGCCATGCCGTTGAAGCCGGGGATGCAACGATGAAGCTTTCCGCGGGTCACCTGTGTCCCACGCGGTACTCGACTTTACACTACCTTGGCCTTGCGGATACTGTCGACACTCACCTAGCCCAGTGGCGTCTAGCTTCTGTGAGATTGGGGTTGGGGCACTCGGGACTCGGGAAGAGCATGCCAGTTTGGCGTGACTAAATGATTAGTATGGCGCTTGGTTTCCTGTGTCTCGAGTGTTGTGGTATCGCAATAGAATACATCACACGTCATCTCAGTTGTTTCAACTATCATTTCGAGCAGTAACATGTTAAACGTTCTTAGTTGTTGTGTCGTATAGCTGACTCCTTGACGTCTATACAACAGCAGAAGAGAAGGGGGCCGTTATATTTGGAAAACCACGCCCGTTCAGATGCATTGGATGTCGCCCATACCGCCATGTGCCAGCTGCAGCGCTGATCAAAATGGACAGGACAGGGGACATCAATGCCCTTCCACGTGGGCTAATTAGGCCACTATGGGGAGTTAAATGCTTCCGCCTCGACGGACAGGCGACAACCCTGGGCTAATAGTGACAGTTGAGCACCTACTCAGCACCAGGGTACGATTCAGAGGCCGCTTAGAAAGCATTAGAGAGCGTGCTGTCTCACCCCTGCTGCTGTCCTGCGTGGGCACGTCAAAACTTCAACGCGGACAGAGGCCAGCCACCATGCAACTGCGACCAGGACAAGCTAGGCGGCTAAAAAGAGTCTTCATGGAATGACTTCTCTCTCTGTGCAAGAAGGAGTGACGGCGGGAAGGATGGATGATGGATATTCTGGACAGAACCTCAAACCGCAGATGACCGGTCAACAATGCTATAATTGCACCCACACACTTCATGCCGCATGCTGTAAGGTCAGCACCTAATAAGCAAGTAAAAGCATGCTCCCACGCTTCTCAACACACCTTATTACATGATATGTGTGTGTGTGTGCGTGGAGATACACAACGTGCAGCCTGCAGAGCGTGCAGCTGCAGGAACCTTTCCCCGGGAGCAAGCATCAGCATGTCCGCGTCCCCAAATAGAAGCCGGGGAGAGCCATACCAACTCTAAATCAGGTGCCCTCCGTCTCTCTCATCCCGCTCGCTCGAATACGCGGACTGGCTTGCCTACTTTGCAAAAATCCAGCACGCTCCGAGAACAGGTTCGTCCCCGATAACACGTCCGAGAGAGACAGCAAGCATTTCCAAGACCGGACCGAAACAGTACAAGACCGTGTGGGAAACGGAACAATCCAGACCCTCACTCCGTATCTGTTTCTGTCCGTGTCCCTCTTCTCTTAATTTCTTTTTGTCTTGTCTCTGTGTGTTCGCGTCTCTTGTCTCTCCACGTCGTCCCCTGGGTCCGATCACTGCCACCCCGCCACCACCCCCGCTAAAAGAGAAAGGAAAGACATGTGCTTTTCGTACCCTACTTGGAAGCGACATGACATTCAAATCAAAAAAGCTGTGCTGCGGCCTGCCTCGGTGCCATCTAGGACCCAAGCCGGGAGCTTCCCTGCCGGGCCTTGGGCCCGTCTCTGCCGTGTGCCAGGCTCGAGTCACACCGCCCCGCCGCGGGCCAGGACGCCGCGGGTCGTTTCTTGTCTCCGTCTTTCTTCGCTTCTTCATGTTGTATATGCATGGTGCGCAATGAGGTCTGCAGAAGAAGACAGAGAAGACCGTCCATCTGGTATTTTGATCATGTTCCTGTCTCCATCAACCATCCCACCGGGGGTAATTGAGAACCTCCACCCCTCGCTTCTGTGGTCAACTGAACATCCGTGCGAGGGCATGGTAAAAAGTCAAAACAGGCCACTTTTCTACCACCCCTCACTCCCCTCCACCAACAAGAGCAACAACGGGCGTGCCTACAATGTGACTGCACCGCAGCGACGTTTCAGGGGGGCAGCAGAGTGTTGCAAGGCAGGGCCGCTGCTTGAGGCAAAGCGAAGCGTCCATAGCAGAGCTGTTGGGCATCCTAAAGTTGCCTCAGTGAGACTCACAGATACTTGACACTACGCCTGCGGTGTGCCCTGCGTCTCCACGTCTTTCTGCTCGTTTTCGCCTCCAACATCAACTGGATCACTGGATAGCGCTACATGCTATGCGGACTAGCGCTGGAACTGCCACCCCGGTTCAAAGACGCAGGATGGCGCACTAACAGACCCCAAGCCCGCATGCGGTCAGCTACCCACTCAGCGCCGCAGGGTATTGGTGTACCGCGCCGTATCTTGCTTCGGGGAGAAGAGCTGAAGAAGACGATGAAGGCGATGATGGGAGACTTGAAGTGGAGGGGTGGAGAGGAGAGACGGTAGGGAGGGGCAGGGGGTGAAGAAGTTGACTGTTAGCACGGGCATTCCATCTGCCACATGCGTAAAGAGAAGAAGCTGATGGCTGTAGGTAGAATGTCATGTTCCAGTCGAGGGACAGACCCCTAAGCCTCGCGGTCTTTCCATGCTGTACTGGCACTTCTTCTTCATCCGTCCATCCAATCCATTCCTTGTATCCTTCTCTTGCTTCACCTCACGCGCAACAGTTCATTCCGTTCTCCAGCCTTGACCTGTCCTCTACCTACCTGCACCCTACCTACGCTAACTCTGCGTGACCCCCTCTCCCCCGGTCCCCTTCATCGCACCCCCGGTCCCCCTTCTCACCCCTGGTCAAGCAAGTCAAGGCCTGCTGCTGCTCACTTCTCAAAAGGGGGGGTTGCAGGATACATACCACAACTCCCAAGCCCAGGCACCTGCATGTGTTCCCTACGTTGCACAGCTCGTCGACTCGCTTGACTCCCAGGAACGAAGCACCAACAGCACCACCAGACCAGACCAAACAACTCGAGTCTCCATCCCGATACCGAGCATCAGTTCCTCACAAATCAAAACACATGGATCAGACCGCCATCTCAGCCTAACTTGACAACACCCAGGACTCCATCAGAGACGGAATCCATGCGCGCCATGCCCGAAGCTTATTTCCACCTCCCCGGGGCCCCCTACAACCACTCTGTCTCTCGACTGGAACAAACCATCACATAACATCACCTCTACATCCCATCCCACCTGCCCCTCCCCCTTATCCTTAACTCCTTCGGCATTTACATTTGTCTGACTGATCATCGCTGCTGTCTCTACGACTACGACTGCGACTGCTACTGCTACTACTACTACGTCCCAAACGTCTTACCGCACACACACTCGTACCATCTTCTCTACCCGCACCACTCAGCACGCAGAGCAGACCAGTAGAGGAGCAACCGAGACACGCCAAAGGGGCCCATAGCGACGAACCACGACGAACCTCTTTGGATACTTGCCCAGACGAACGAATTGAAGAGAATTCTCCGCCGTCGAGAAGGACAGCAAAGAGAAATCGAAACGGAACGACCAGAAGAAGCGCAAAGACGCGCCCCTGGGGGAATCTCGGCCTGAATATTAATCATCACCCCTCCCCCCTCCCCTCCCCCCCGGCGAGCCGCCATTCGACCCTCGACCCAGATTTACTTGCGTGCGTCACTGTGTTCTCCCCCACAGAACTTTGTCTGTTGGAGCACCTCGCATGGCACACCCCACCCTACGCTGATTCTTCACAATGGTGAGTTGCGATATCTCGTCATCGCCTATCTCCGTGGGCCTTGTGATCGTATGGAGATGATGTCGGGTTGGGCGAGGACATGCATGGCGGTCGATGGCCTCGACAGTGGTCGGCATGCTCGTCGTCGTCGCCTGCGTTGTCCCGACTCAATCTCTCCTGTCGCGATCCCATCACCTCTCCCCTCAACCTGACCTGCAAGTGCTGACCTCGTCCGCTCCTCACACAGCCCGTTGCAAAGGCTTGCGCGCCGTGCTACTACCAGAAGTCAAAATGTACCTTCTCCGAAGGCAACCCGCAATGCGACCGGTGCCTCATGAACGGCCGAGACTGCGTCTTCGTGCGCCCCGTGCCGCGGTCCGCCGTCAAGGGCCGCTCGAAGGTCGCCATCCGGAGCAAGATCATGGGCCTCAGCGGTAATGGCCCATGTCCTGCGATCCCCCGCAAGCCGCCTAGTATAGCCTCGACGACGACCCCGACGACAACGACGACGACGACCCCGACGTCCTCGATAGCCCGCCGCTTCAGCCCACCATGCCCGACCTCGCGAAAACCCAGCGTCGCCACGCTCTCGAACGGCGCCGGCAGCCCGCCCGACGACTCGTCCTCCGACTCCTCCTCCGACTCGGCCTCGAGCCCACCGGCCAAGATCCTCGAGTCCCTCAGCCCCTTCGGCAGCACGCTCGGCAAGCTGGCGCCGGTCGAGCGGACGTCGCTCTCGCGGCTGCTGCACAAGGCCAACTTCATGCAGTACTTCATCGGCCCGACCTTCGTCGACAGCATGCAGCTCGACATGACCGTCCACCTCTTCTCCATGTTCGACCAGGGCAAGGACGCGTACATCGCCATGTACAGCGCCTTCGCGGCCACCATGGGCCTCGAGACGGGCGAGTACGACCCGGAGGCGAACCTGCACCGCGGCGCCATGGCCGTCGAGCAGCTCCGCTCGTGTCCGCTGCCGTCCCTAAAACGCGAGGAGTTGCTGCCGTGGGCAGGGCTCGGTCTCGGCATCGTCTACTTCTCCAACATGGCCCTCGGCACGAGCGCCGCGCCCGTGAGGAGATACGTCCTGAGCCACATCCGCCACCTCCTCGGCACGTCGCTCATCTCCAGCGAGCGCACGCACTACATCCTCGTGTACATGACGGCCGTCGACATCAACGAGTGCCTGATGCAGCGCGAGCTCCCCGTCTGCGGCATCGCGGCGCCCGCGGAGGGCCACGTCGACGCGTACCTGGGCGTATGCATGCCGCTGCTGCAGCACATGTACGACCTGAGCCGGGTGAGCTACAGCCTGTTCCACGAGGTGGACGTCGAGGAGCAGTGGCGCGCGCTGGACGAAATCGAGCAGGACGTCGACGCGTGGCAGCCGCGGATCCCGCCCGACTTTACCAGCCGCTTCACGACGGCCGAGGTGATCCACATGCTGGCGCAGAGCCGCATCTACAAGACGGCGGCGCTACTGTTCGCGCACAGGCTGAGGTACCGGTTCGGGGAGAAGGACGACATGGCGGCGGCCATGGCGAAGAGCATCCTGTCGGACTTGAGGATGACCTTGACCGTGTCGCAGGAGACGCAGCGGTGCGCGAGTTTCCCGTACACGCTGGCGGCGATCGAGGCCAATGACGAGGCGGAGAAGAGTGCCGCGTTGGAGACGATGAAGTCGCTCATCGACAGCAGCAACACGAGGTACAGGAACAACATGGAGGCCTTCCTCAAGGCCATGTGGGACGCGAAGGACGCGAGTCCCGGGTGTTCATGGCTCGACCTCGTGCCGAACCTGCCGCCCATCTCGGTGGGAGTATAGTGTGGTCGTTGTCTTCCTTTTTCTTCATCACCCTCGGAAATTACGGTCCCTGTCTTTTGTTCTTCTCTTCCTCTTGGATCGGGTTTGGTCAAAGACTATTGTTTTTTATCCTTTTTTAACTAGTCATCAGGCGAGAGACGGTCAGATATCACCATGTTTCATGTAACGGCTGCTGGGTTTCCTGAATTACTTCTTCTTTCGGGGGTTGTTTCCACAAGGCAAGCTATGTTTGGCATTCTTCAAGAAAGAAAAAACAACGCCTTCGACACGGGAGTCGGAGGGTTGATCAGCCAGAATTATCATTTCCCCCTGTTGATTTTCTCACCAAGGCGCGCGGTGGTTTCTGTGAAGGGGCTGGAGAGGCACTTGATATGTTTTCCACAGCATCGCTCGAATCGAAAAAGGGAACGAAATATTACGCTGTTCTAGAGACTATCGATGGAATCCACGATAACGACCTGGGATACGTCGCCGCCCTCGGCGGGTTGGAGAGGAGGATGGGATGGCTTGGTTGCGGACAGGAAGGGAGAGGGGGTATAGCTGACGAGCCAAACCCGGAAATCGTGATACCATTCTTTCGTTTCAATACATCAATACAGATCTCAGCACTGATTCTCATGATGACCTTTGTCCACCTCACTTGTCCACACCTTCCATCTGTGCTCATTCGCCTTCGAGTCTGTTATGCCCCTCTTTCAACCCATCTATTTGTGTGTATGGATCACTGCCGCGTCGAACAACGTCCGATCGCCAATTTGCCACCGAGTCTGATGCCCGGCCCAGCGCCCGAAGGTTTAGAAAATCTAATTAGCCTTCCCGCAACGTTGATATTGGCTACCGGGCGACCACCACCACCACCACTTGGGGGTGGGTTTCATGCCAGCATCGGGACCTGGCTGGTGTTTGCGGCGCCCAGACTCATTTGCATGAATCTCTGAAGAGGCCCATGGGCAGCGGGCAAAACCTTCTCTCTCTCTCTCTCCCCTTCGGTGCGTGTCTTCGTCTGTACTTATCCTTCCCACGCTCGTGCTCTTTCCAAATGGGGAGATGATGGCGCGGCAGAAAGGTTCTTGCTTGTTGGGAAACGGTAGGAGGGGGACTTGGGGGACGACCGAGTCGTTCCGCTATGGATGGTACCACATGGCACATACCCCTCTGCTTTGGGGGGTGGGAGTTTTTGGCGGTTTGCGTTTCAGCTCACATGGATGGGAGCCCCCTTGAGAACCTCACTCTCTCATTTACTCACTCGCTTGATCACGCTCAACCCTTTCCCAACTGTCATCTGGTCGTGGGGAGCCGCCCAGCCACGGAATAAACGACCAACAACGGTTCACCCCAAGAGACTGCTTGCCAGCCCAACCTAACCAAACAACAGGGTTTCGAGAATTCGCTGGGACAGCAGCTGCCTCACAAATTTGGTCTCGGTTGTTGATGGTATAGCGCTGCTCAGGCCGAGCGCGCTCGATCCGTACGACAATGGCCGAACCCTCGGATCGTTCGCGGGGTTACCTACGGAGGGGTTTCCTGGTGCAACTCTTCTCGGCCGATATTCTTTTTACGTGATTAATGTCGCAATATCACAGTCGCTTATGTCCGCGGATAACATTCCATATTGGCGATATTGGCGATAGACGAGCAAAGGGGGGCGAGGGGGGTGCGACGGCCCCTGAATAAAGACCGGGGACGCATCGCTTGGGCATCGCGGCAACCTTTCCCGACATCCATGAGGGTGACCCAAAGAATCGACGATTTGTGAACGGTCCGAATGCCACCTTAGGGTGACCCCAATAACGGCTCCAAGTCGTTGCGGCATCGGAGATTTGATAAGAGTCGATGGTCATCCCCCCACCATCACCACCACCATCACCGCGCTGGCCTCATCCATGGAAAGCGGGTACATAGCAGACTCCCAGAGGGTCACTTTTTGGGTATTCCCGGCAAGACGGAACCTTAAATCTCTGAGTTTTTTTACGCGGAGGCGGAAATTTCCCAAACGTCAACTGGGGGGGGAACGCTTCCCGATCTCCGCAAATCACTCGCTCTGGGAAACGGCGTGACTTATAGTTGGGGCCAGAATCTCATCCCACCGGCAGAAGAACACACGAGTCGTCGGGGTCCGTCGACGCCTCATTCTCGCACTTGCGAGGGATTCGGTCAGCGTCGTAGGGCTAATTTCCAACGGTAGGGCTGCTCTCCGGAGGGATAACGTCGAGCGTACTCGAATCAAGCGCTCACAAAGAATTGAAAAAGCTCGAGGGGGAACCCAGAGGAATGGGCCGCATGGGCAGAATGTCTAAAGGGGTGCGGATTGGGTCCAGATCCCCAAGAGTCAGCAGAATCAGAGATATCGGGACACGTGGGAGGCAGAGGGCGGTCTGACGCTTTCGGTGACCTAGCAAAAGCTTAAAGAATAGACCAAAGAGACGAGAAGCAAACAGAAAGCTTAGCAAATAGTCCGAGATGAAGAAAAGCGATAGCGGTACCGCAAGCGGACGGAGCGCACTCCGACTTGGCCCTTCGCTGCTGCTGATGACAAACAAAAGTTCCCCCGGGCAAACTTGGACTCGACCCATCCCATCGGCCTATCGCTTTTAAATCCGAAGACGCGAGTCGAGTGCGCACAGGGGGTGCGTCAAGTCATGTGCGTTAACTCGGCCTCGGCGGTTACGCTGATGCCGAAGCCGAAGGATCCGGACATCGACTTGGTGTCAGTCCGCCGGCCGCCTCTCTCTTGACGACGAACGACCCTCTTTCGACTTTTGTTCAGCCAAGCCTAGATCGCAGCAGCCAAGCAAACAAACGGAAAAGAATCCCTGCCCTTGAGTCTCGGTAACGTCGACCGAAGAACGTCGTCATGTCGCCGGCCTCCTCCACCGGCACCGGCCCGAAATCGTCCTCCGCCTCCACGGCCCAGTCCTCCGAGACGGTAACGTCCCCAAGCCAATCACACCCCCAGCCGGCCAGCCCCGCGCACGCCAGCGGTAGCGGCGTCGGGGCAGCACCCTCCGGCCGCAAGATCGAGCGGTCCTGCAACCTATGCCACCGCCGCAAGATCCGCTGCGACAAGAAGTCCCCCTGCGCATCCTGCGCCCGCGGCGGGTTCGCCTGCTTCTACCCGCAGGCGGGCCAGCCGATCCGCCGCGTGCGCAAGACCACCATCGCCGACGTCGCGAGCCGGATATCGGACCTCGAGAAGACCCTCACGTCCGCCGCCGGTGCGGGACACCACCACCGCTTCGGCGGCCCCACCTCCGTCGTCGGCACGCCGGCTGCTTCTGTGTCCGGCATGCTGGAGACGAGAAGGCATGATGAGGGATGCATCTCCAGGTCTGCCACCGCGCCGCCTTCGGGGCCGTTTGAGAAGAGCGGCGGGGATGAGATTCTCGTGCGTAAGGGAGCGAGTAGTCAGTACTTTGACGAGGTTCTCATCTCAAGGGTGATCGAAGAGGTAAACAAAACACGTTAACAAACTCATCCACAACCGAGACTAACACGTCCCAAGGAACACGACATCCAATCAGTCCTAACAACCCCCCAATCCGAACCCGCTCCCCACGCGACCCCCTCCCCCTTCAACCCAATGGGCATCCTCTCATCCCCAGACCTGAAAGCAAACCTAGCAGACTTCCTTCCGCCCAAGTTCGGTGCGATAGAGCTCTGGCGGAACTACGTAGACAACGTCGAGATCTGCAACAAGATCATCCACCGCCCGACGGCCGAGGTCCTCATCTACACGGCCATCGACGACCCCTCCCACGCCTCCCTCGACGCCCTGGCGCTCACGTTCGCCGTCTTCTTCATGTCTGCCACCGTTCTCGAACCAGCCACCGTCCAGAGGATCACAGGCGAGGATAAAGTCACCTCTCTAACACGCTTCAAAACCGGTTTGGAGCAAACCTTCGCCAAGGCCGACTTCCTCGAACACCCATCCGTCAAACTCCTCGAAGCGCTGGCGATATACCTGGTAAGTCTATCATCCTCTTCCTCTCACTCTCATCCTCATACCCTCACTTTTCCCCGTCTTTCTTACCCCCCCTTCCTCTCACTACCATCCTCTCACCCTCACCCTCTTCGTCCTCGCTTCCCCACTAACCCCCCAGGCCGCCCTCCGAGTCCACAACCCAGGCCGCGGCCTCTGGACCCTAAACGGCCTCGCAATCCGCGCCGCCCAATCAATAGGCCTCCACCGCGACGGAACCCGCCTAGGCCTCACCCCCTTCGACTCCGAGATCCGTCGCAGGCTATGGTGGCACCTCGTCGCCCGCGACGGCCGCGCCTCAGAGGACTACGGCATCCAGAACCCAACCTCCTTCAACGCGCGCGTCGGCGTCTCCTTCCCGTCAAACCTCGACGACGCAGATTTATATCCAGAGATGGATGTCCATCCGCGGGATAGACAGGGCTGGACGCAGATGACCCTTGCCTTGATCAGCATCCGCATCGCGCGCGCGTGGCACAGACTGGCGCAGATCGCGTCGGACTGGGACCAGCATCCCGCGCCGTCGTCCGTGAGGGAAGAAATCGTGGGCGAGCTAAGGGACTACGCGGAGAGTTTCCTGCGTCATTGTAACCCCGTGATCCCGCACCAGCGACAAACCCTCCTCGTAGCACGCTTCATAATCCGGAAAGTAGACCTCGTAATGCGCCAACAATGGCTGCACCTAGAACACCCGGAAGCACGAGAATCCTTCGCAACAGAAGAGAACCTCTCCCAAGCCCTGGAAATCCTCGAGGCGAGCCAGAGCCTGACGTCCGACGAGCTGCTGCGCCCGTACCTCTGGTCGATGAGGTCGTATCCGCAGTACCACATGCTTCTCTACGCGCTCTGGCACTTATGCGTGAAACCCGAGGGTCCCAGCGTGGAGCGCGCGTGGCGGACGGTCGATGCGACGATGGAGTACGCAAGAAGCGCCGGTGTCGGGTCCGGGCCGGCGGCCAAGATGACGATCCTCGAGGCGCTGAGGGAGAAGGCCGTGGCGATTCGGCAAAAGTTACAGCAGCAGCAGGGCGGGGAGAAGGAGGCGGATAAGGAGGCGTATCCGACGCCCGGCGCGGCTGATGATAGGTCAGAGGCTGAGGCTTCAGAGACTGTGATGGAGGGGATGAACGGGATCAACGGGGTCGAGGGGATGGACTGGAGCAACATGATGCAGGACTTTCCCGACTGGAACACGCTGATGACCGAGTTTCAAGTGGACGGGCTGGCGTTCCCGAGCTACCTGGACTAGCATGCGTCACAACACTGGAGCAAATCTCAAGACCAGAGGTCGTCGCCTCGGATTAGTTTATTATACAGTAATAGTACAGGATATCAGCGGCCGATAGAAAAGATTCCTCAACTCCTCCCTCCTCCGCAATGCGGTATCTACCGAGCCACAAGTGTACGAAAAGTATGTGCAAGAAGCAGAAAGCCCCCGAAGCAAAACACCAGAAACCAGCCCTCCGTCCCATCAATCCACGTCCGCTAGACTCGTGTCCGAGATGTTGCCATCGCCTCCTTGAGTCTCCCTCCACGATGCCATCTCCGCGACGGGCACCCTCCCCCTGAGCCAGCGCAGCGTGGCGTCGGTGCCCCGTTCGAGGACGCTGTACCTAGGAACCCTGAAGCGGTTGCCCGACACATCCAAGCGCTTGAGTCCTCCACTGCCGCCAAGCAGGCCGATCCTGGGGTTGAGGTGCGCGATGTCGTTGTTTCCGGCGTCGATAACCTCTAGGCCCTTGATCGTGTCCGGGTCGAGCTCGATCAGATGGTTGTTCGCTGCCAAGAGGACCACGAGACGGGGGAAGACAGATCGCAGGTCGGATGGCAGGGCAGTGATGCGGTTGAGGGAGACGTCCATCTTTTCCAGCTGGGGTGATTTGAGGTGCGACGTCAGAGGAGAGAGGCTAGTAATGTGGTTGCTAACCAGGTTCAGCTCGCGAAGGGCCGGCAAGTCGAGCTCTTCCGTCAAGTACGTTTCCCCGACGAGTTGGTTGTGAGCGAGGGAAAGCGCGGCAAGAGTCTCGGCGAAGAAGGACAACGAGTTGGGGAAGCAGGTGAACAGGTTGTGGTGCAGCTGAATCTCGAGAACCTTGTTGTCGGCAGCGACTCTCGAGCAGACCACCGGGTGCAGCGACGACGACTTGGTGTTGGAGCGATCCAGGATGCCACCCTGCTTCACCGGCCAGACTTCCTTGGAAAGCGTCTGGGAGCGGGCTCGTGCGGGCGAGGTTTTCGACGACGTGGGAGGTGTCGCGAAATCATCGTCCGAGGCATTGTCGTCCTTCTCTTCGTCAGCCGGGATAGGCGGCACAGGAGGTGCGTCCTTGATGGACAGCTTGCCAAAGCCCTCGGCAATTTCGTCGACTGCGACGACTTCAGGGGCAGCGGCGGCGTCGGACTCTGGGGAGGCGTCTTGGTACGGCGGAGGGGGCTCGAGACGTCCAGCCAAAACTTCCTTCAACTCTTCGGTGGTAGCCGACAGGAACTTCTTGTCGCGCAACGGGTTGCCGCTCAGACGAATCATCGTCAGGTTGTCCATCCTGCTGATTTCCGGCGGGACGACGCGGATGTCGTTGGAAGTGAAGTCGACATTCCTCAGCTTCTCCAGCTTGGTGAACCCGGTCGGGAACTCTTGGATGGCGTTCTCGTTGGCCGTCAGAGTCATGAGCGCAGTCCACGAGGTGACATCAGGCAGCTCCTTGAGGCGGTTCATCGACAGCACGATCTGGTGAACAGAGGGCAGGCGGATGGTCGAGCCCGCGGCGACGAGGTGGGTGATTTGGTTCGAAGACAGATCCAGCATCTGCAGGTTCGAGAGGGCCTCCACGCCTTGCTCGATGAGAGTGCCGGACAGCTTGTTCTTGTTTGCAACGAGCTCTGTCAGGGGAAGCTTGGCGAGGTTCGCAAACGGAAGTGACTCGAAGGAGTTGTCGCTCAAGTTGAGGATGCGCAGCCTGGAGAGGTTCTCGATGCCTTCGGGGAGCGACGAGACGTTGTTGCCGTGGAGGTCAAAGATCTCGAGGTTCTGGAGCTTGGAAAAGCTCGAGTCGAGAGGGCCGTAAAGCAAGTTATTAGCAAGCTTCAAGTCGCGAAGAGGCGTCACCTCGGTGATGACTTCGAGGCAGTTGTTGGCTAGGCGGTTTTGAGACTGTCGCAGAGGTTAGTTAGTCAAGGTCCATAAACAAACGGAAAACTGGCTCACCAAGTTCAGGGACGTAAGCAAACGAAGCTGTCGCAGTCCCATCGGCAAAGATATCAAGGAATTGCCGTGCAAGTCCATGGCCTCGAGCCCGCCAAAGATGTTGCCATTGGAGTCCTCGTCCTCTGCCATCTGCTCGGGTGTGACATCCGGAAAGATCCTGTCGTCAATGACCTCGATATCGTTGTCGGCAGCCACAAATCTGGTCAGGTCGACACTCTCCGCCCACGAGCCGTCGTACGCCCCGATAGACTCCATATCGTACATCTTGAGAACGTCGTCTGGGATAGTCTTGAGGCCCAGTGCTGCGATGTTGAGCCTGCCCGTGCTGCGCCCGGCTCCGACACGCTGTTGGATGATCTTGTTCTGGGCATTCTCGGACCTCCGCGTGTTGAAGGGATCGGACGTGAGGGCAACTCCAATACCTCCAATGCCAAAGTCGAAGCCCTCGTCTGCAGGAACTATGGGTGGCTCAATCTCGGTCGCGGGTGATATTGTCGCAGCTGGCTCGGCAGCAACCTCGGGAGCTTCTTCGGGGACAGTTTCGGGTTCCGCAGCAGCTTCGGTGGCTTGACGGTCAGCAGCACGCTTGGCTGCCCTGGCTTTGGCAATCTGGTCTCGAAGGGTGGCAGAGCTCTTGCGGAAGTCGCTGGGTTCGGCACCGTCGACAGGGGCAGGGGGCGGGAGACCTATTTTTGTCGGCGTGGGCTTTCGGAGTGCGCCGTAGGACTTGGCCGATTTCAACTTGGGAGTAGCCTTCTGCGGGGTGGACGTAAGCGGTGCTGGTGTTTGCTTCAGCGCAGGCAGAGATGCCTTCTTGAACAGACCATTGACGGAGACGCTGGTCTTTAGCGGGCGAGCGGGCGTGGTGGTTGCACCGGTCTTTGGGGGAGGCATAATGCCGCTCGGTCTCGTCGGGCTCGGGCTGCTGTAGGAAGGAATTCCAGAGGAAGAGGGGCGCCCTGAGGGAGATGCTTGCGGCGTCGTTCTGATCGTCGGCGCCTTGAGAGACCTGACACCAGACGTCCGACCAGTTGGCGTTCCTTCGATGGTACCCAGCGGCCTGTATGTCGTCGGCGCTCCCCGGTTGTTCGCAAAGGGGTTCTCTTCGGCACCAGAACTGGACCCTGGGCGGCTGTGGCGAGAGGCAGGTCTCACAGAGCCGTCGGAGGTGTAGCTTGACCCAGGCCTCGAGTTGCCACTCTCTGCACGCGACCGAGGTCTCGAAGCGCCTTCGGGGTCGAAGAACGAGGACGGTTTCTTGCTCAGAGCAGGCGACGAGGGCAGCTGCGCGAGGGTCTCCATTGTGCGTTCGGCAAGCGACGGACGAGGCTTGTAGGACTTCTCGATTGGGGTCTGGAGGGCTGCAGAATCGGCCTCGGCGTGGACATCGTCGACGGCAGGAGGGCTAACGTCTCGTGGGAGAGGAGGAACTTCGGGTGTCGCATCAGAAGGCAAGGTAACGGAGGGCTCGAAGGGACGGCGTGTCGAGCTCGTAGGCCGCGAGAGAGAGGCATTCTCCTTGTCTTCCGGGGGCGTCGGGGGCTTGCTGTAGGTCGGCTCGTTCGCGTTGAGCCGCGGGACGCTGCGGACGCTCTTCAGACTGGGGACTCTCGCTTCTGGCCTCCTCAGAGAGGGCGGCGGGATCTCTCGTCTCAGGGTCGGGGCAGGTCGAGGCTCGGGCTTTTTGGGAGCTGGGGCCGAGTTCAATTGGTCTCGCGAGGCAGCCGGTCGTAGACGGGGGTTCCGAAGACCCGAGTTCAAGCCTTCTCGCGGCGGGGCAGGCCGAACAGCAGGAGCTGGCTTCGGGACGGGCTTGAGGGCTGGCAGTCGGGAAACGGGCAGACGCGAAGGTCGTGGAAGCCCGCTAGGCCTCGCAGGCGCCTGCTTCTCGTCCATGGCGACGGTGGTAGTGTTTGCTCAGCAAGTCGAAAGCATGCAGGAGGAGGCGCAGCCAAAGAAAGGCGAGGAGTTGTGGAATCGGTATCGGTAAAGAGAGGGGAATTTTCTGTATAATATTGGACGCACGGATTCGGGTCCAAGTCTGCTAGCGCGGAGAGCGGTCGCGGAGAGCGCGCGGGAGGCGTTCCGTTTGCTCGAGTCGAGGCGGGAGCTAACGAAGGCCGGAGGCAATAAACTAGAATGAAAGGTGATGTAATGAGCGTGTCGCCGTTCTCGTTTCTTTGCAAACAGAACCAGATTGGGGAAGCGAGGCGTGTCGTGTCGTGTCGTGTCCTGACGTTGTTTGTGTCTGCCAAACGTTGGTGATCGAGAGCGAAGAAGCAGGAGACTTGACTGTAGGTCTGCTCGGGCAGCGTTTGCGAGGGAGACAATGGGCAAACAAACGATCGGAACGGCCGTCGAGATGGCCTCTTTTTGCTTTCTTTTTCCGGACCAAAGAAAGTGAGAAAAGGGACAAACAACCTAAGCTTGGAGGAAAGCCGGGGACCCTTCGTCCGTCCCGGGACAGGGAATCTGGTCGAGTCGAGTCGAGTCGAGTTGGGTTGGGCTGCAGCTGCCGCAGAAAACGAGAAGCAGCGGGCAGTGACAGGGTGTCAGGGGGCGTCGTGGGAGGCTGCAGGGGGCGCTGCAGGGATTAGCGAGCTTGTCCAATTTCCCAATTTCCCGGCCCAAGTGCCAGGTACGTACCGGAAGCCACTTTCAGCCTGGTTCCCACTGGTTCCCACTGGCAGGTACCGCTGAGCGTGCAAGCCAATTGGCAATTGCGATGTGCTGGTCCTTCCCTCCAACGGCTCGCGCCATCACGTGTCGTTCTCGCCTGTCCCAAATGGGCTGCAATAGAAAGTGGATCATCGGTGGAGTTTCCTTCCTTTCTCGTGTTAGCGCCAACATCCCGCGAAACAGCGGCAGTAGCACTGTGAACCGGTCTTTCCCTCTTCTGAATCAACCGTCCCATCCACTGCCGAAGGAAGGAGACACAGGGGGGGCCACGCTGCACTTGCCAGCGGAAAGAACACTGAACAGATCGGGACGGGACGGGAAGGAAGGAAGAATAGTTGACAGGAAGGAAAGACTCAAGGGGAAAGGGAAGGCGATACTCACCAACTGACTCCAGTGTCGATGTAATCAAACAGAACCTCTGACATCCGTAACGCCCGTAACGTCGAAATGATCAATTTTTTGGTCGGGCTTTTGCCTTGTGCTCGTGTTTTTGGTGTTTTCTGGTTTTAAGGTTCTGTCGTCTGGTAGTTCCCGCACCCTTGGCGTTGCGAATTGCGTGAAACGTCGTGTGAGAAAGGATAATCTGCATCATCAAGTCAGTTAAGAGTCCATTGCCAACTGTTTCGACGACATCCGGTTGTCGGCAACTGGGCAAACCATCCCCGCCAAACCGATCTGGAGAAGCCGGGGACGTCCCTGAGCCGAACCACTGACTTGTGTCCGTCGGCCGGACGATCCAGGAACAACCGGCCGGTTCCCAGACGTACCCAGGCCAGGATGCGGCCCCGACGTCAGGTCCATAGCCGTCGTCTCATATCATAACATTCGTCGCATATCGTTCTCGTGTGCGGTGTCAGGCCGACTCAAACGTTATGCTGCCAACACATCATCTCTTCAACGACATCCCCCAGACGACGTCATGTTTCGTAGCCCAGCAACACCGCCCGGGATAGGCAGACCGGAGAAATAAGAAGAAAGAAAGACAAGAGAAAGTCAGACTCACCTGTGATCCTTCCGTATCGTGCCCGGGGATGGCATGTCCAAAAAGCCCTTCCCCAGGTCTTCTCCAGCCGGAAAAGCTTCTCACCAAGCCTCCAGCCCAACTCTCCTCTCTTCTCATCGCCCTCTACGGGCGGTACGCATCCTCGTTCCGCTTGATGTGAAGCACATCAGGCTGGTTCGCCACCACCCACACGTAGTCGGGCACGTTCACGTTATTGCCTTCGTTGTCACGCTTCCACCGGCGCTTCGAGCAGTGGTTGCACACGCGGTGCGTCCGGCCACTGCGACCGAAGCATGGCAACCAAACCCACTGCGAGCACGTTTTGCAGTAGTGAAGCTCGCCGCGGGGTGCTCGCTCATCACCCTTTGAATGGCGGTCGGTTCCTCCGTGCCCCTCCGGGACGACCACCGGTCCCTGGAACCAGTGGCCGACCACGAAGTTACCCTCGTATCGGAACCCGGGCGGGAGCTGGGGTCGTTGGCCGGTGTTGGCAGCGTTGGCGGTGGGGACGACAGCCGGGGCGACGGCGGGGAGGGCAGCCGGAGCGACGGTAGGGACGACGGTGGCGGCAGGGAGGGCGGTAGGACCCGCGGCTGTGGCCGAGACTGGATCGGCGGCGGAGACGGTGGTGGTGGTGTTGGCGGCGGCGGCGGGACGAGCACGCCGGCGAGGGGCGCGAGGGCGGCGAGTCCGGCCAGCTCTCGGGGCCGGGGTCGGGCTCGTGGGCCCGGCCGGAGACGGAGACGGAGACGAACGCGGCCTGGCATGAAATGGTTAGACTCAGACATATACATCGTCGAGATGGAGAAAAAGCAGGGCGTCACTTACTTCTCCTCTTCCTCTTCCACCTGCTCCATCATCTCCGCTCCCTGTCCCTCATCGCCGCTCTGCTCGTAACCCTGAGCCAATGGGTCAGGGACAGTGGCCTGGTATCTTGTCTGCTCTTCTTCTGTCCACCGGTTGGCGATCGGGGTGAGGCGGGGGGAAGGAGAACGAGGGGGTGGAGGGTGCCCGCCGACAGGGCCATTGAGTATGGAGGAACTCGGCGAGTACGGCCAAAAGTGCCGCGGCGAGGAGGGGTACGGCGACGGACGGGAAGGGCTGTTGCGAGCGGCCTTCTCCTCGGCGGCCATGCGCTCCTCGTCGGCGCGGAGGGGTGGGTGGTACTTGCTCATCTGCTCGAAGACATCGTCAGCCGCGGTCCATAAATAGAGTCGAAGACCACTCCGGATCAAGGGAACAGCAAGGGCAAAGTACGGGGTTGGAAACGACTCCTTACCTTGGCTCTTTGAGTTGGAGGAGAAGAGAACAGAAGAGGTTTCGAGAAGAGGCAGGAAGGCAACAGAGGTAGGTAGCCCATCTCTCAAATCGTGGGCCTTAGGGCCAAACCGCTGTCTGTCGCCCCGGTCATCCATTGTCTTTTTCGTATTGTGGTGTGCCTGTTCAGTGTCCCTCACGCGTGGTGTCCGTTATCCCTTTCGTATTGTGTGCATGTTTCTTGTCCACCAAGTACAGTGACTATTATCTCTCTTGAATTGTCTGCCTATTTCTTGTCCATCAAGTACAGTGTTCGTTACCTCTTTTGAATTGTTTCTCTGGATGTTCAGTGTCTGTTATTGTCTGTGGTTCTGGAGTGTCCATCATCCTAAAATGTCCCTTATCTTGGAGTGCCCATTATCCTAGTGTGTCTATTATTCTACAGTGCCCATCAGTCTAGGTGCTGTCCTTCATATTTAGTACTGTCTATCATCCTAGAGTGTCCATCGTCCTGCAGTGTCCATCATCCTGGAGTGTCCATCGTCCTGCATATCCATCATCCTGGAGTGTCCATCACTCTAGGTACTGTCCTTTATCCTTGGTGCTGTCTGCCACCCTAGATTATCTGTTATTATAATGTGTCTGTCACCCTGAAATGTCTGTCTTCTCTCTTGAATGTCCATATGGCTTTTCAGTGACCTTCACGCGTGGTGTCCGTCGTCCATTTCGTATTGTCCTGGGGGAATTCAATGTCTATCACCCAAGTCAGGTGCCCACTCACATCACCTAAGAAACACTCAACTCTGCAGTGACTTGCATTCATGGGTGATGAGACTCGCTCAGAGCTAGGCAACTCAGAGAACTCCAGAAGGCATCAGGCTGCCTGGGTTGGCTGGCAGGACCAAGTCCATTCACATGCGCTGAAAACGTTTTATACCTGCTATGTACAGTTCACAGCTTGCTGTTGCTTCCCCTTGTTTTTCTTATCTAGACAACCGCAGCAGATGCTACTGGAACCTGCCCCGAGATCAATTGCCTGTGCAGCCTGGCCTGGAGTAACCCCCATGATTTTAAGAGCTTCAGTATGCCTGCCCTATCAAAGCTCACAAAGCATGCCCCCGAAGACAAACTGGGACCATGGACTGGAAGTCGTTCGAAACTTCTGCCTAATTCCGTCACCGCCTACTGCAATCTGCAGCCTCGGCCCTTTGTCTCTCCGCAGAAACGCATCGAAAAAGGAACTGCCTTCTGGTCGACACTCGGATTGAGTGAGAAGATTGACTCGGAAACACCATGAGAGAAGAGAAGATAATTGACGACTCGTGGATGGAAGATTGTCCGTCTGTATCAATTCAGATGCCCCTCTGATTGGGGGATGCTCACACCACAGCACTCAGGTACGCCGAGGGAATCCCTAGCTTGATGCTTCCCTGACTGATCGCTGCGACAAAACAGTAAATCCCTGTTGCCACGCAAGCAGTCCGTCAGCTTTGCCCGACCATGCCAGCCGGCGCAGCCCAGTTCCTCATCCACGGTGATTCAAGCACTTGCCTCGCACTCGGCCGCCCCTCGGGCCTGAAGGCAAGCATCGACCTGATCATGGCAAAGAGGTCGGCCTTCTCCGCCTCACAGACGGTCGGCATGTTCCTCTCCCGGCGCGGCTCCTGTATACTGTCCTCGAATCTCTGATCCCACGTCCACGGCGAGCGGCCCTCTCTCGGAACACCATTGGCCTCGAACCTGGCGGTCCTCGCCGTCCACTTGTCCCACCACTCCGGGGGTAATGGCCCAAGAGCGTCCACCTGATCGCTAGTCGCGCCATCTTCGGAGAAGAGAAAGCTGTCGAGAAACGAACGCTGCCAGAGGATGGCCCAGATCGTACACCCGAGACTCCAGATGTCGGAGGCGAAGGAAAGAAGCCGTGACGGCTCGAAGCGGGCCTCGGGAGGGCGGATTTCAAGGGGCGCGAAGGATTCGAATCGAGACTCCTTGGACGGATTAAAGGACACGCTAAAGTCGGAGAGAATGATCTGGGCCTCGGAAATTTTGATATCTTCGCTCTTGGTTCCGAGCCAAGCCGGGAGGACCACCTGAGAGCGCACACCTGGGGGTGGTGGGATTCCGCCCAGCGAGCGCACCGGTTCACAAATCGGGGACCCGAACTTTTCGTAAATCTGCGCCTCTGAGAGCTGGTCAAAACCTGCAGCCAGTCGCAGAAGGACGTTTCCAAGATGCAAGTCTGCGGAAGACCTCAGTGTCGCTGCCCAAGAAGGAAGCCGGGGTAGAAACTGACCACCGTGGACGTAGCCTTGCTGATGGACGTGTCCGACAGCCACGGTGAGTTGACGAGCGAGCGAACGAGCCACGTCAAGCTGAAAGAGACCAGATCTCGACATTTCGTTTGCTCGGGAAAGGCTGCACCGTGCAGGCAGTGTAACGAGGCAGGGATGCGTCCCGTTGGGCCCCGAAATTTCGAAACGATCGAGAACCGGTGGCATTTATGATTTGGCGTCCGAGACACGGCTCTCAAGTTCGCTCAAGACGCCCGCCTCTTTCTGGCCTGATGAATCGGCGGTCCCTACCTTCACGGCGACGTACCTAGGCTGGATTTGGTCGCGAGCGAGCCATGTAGTCGAATGTCCACCGCACCCAAGCTTATGGACCACGCGATATCTCTTATGCAGAACATCGTTGATTGCGATGGGTTGATAGCCACCTTGGCAGTAGGAAGCGACGTCCTCCGCCCCATCAACGAACTCATACTGTGCTATGGTCGAGAGAAGAGCTCGAGTTCCTGCGCCTGCGAACGCGGGGCGATGTGTTACTGTGCGAAAGGAACATGGTGGATGTCGTTTGACGCGTTGAAAACATCTCAAGCTCATTTCGAGACTCTGCGGCGGTGAGAGCAAGGAGCAAATTGACGTTGGACGCGGTACCAACATACCTACCTAGGCGGCCAGTTCGTCACGTGTGCGGCGGCTACTCACATCGCGCCTGGCTGGTTGGCGCGCGGCTGCGGCCTGGGCATCAAGTGACTGGACTTACGACACTCAAGCCGTTTTGAGTTGTTATGATAGTTTGAGAACTTCGACGTCTTTCTGGAAAGATCGAGGCAGTTGTTTTGAGTAAGGCAAATAGTCTAATACAACAAAGAAGTACGAAATGACCTTTCCCCTCGAGTCCGCTGCAAGTGTGAGATCATGCAAGGCATGTGTCACGGCGCGAACGTAGGGGTTCTCATGAATGTGTGTTGTGCCATGGAGGCGAGAGCTATGGAAGGTACAAGGG